>RCUC01166172.1:0-56331 GCA_003697995.1 Taxidea taxus jeffersonii
GTGTGTGTGTGTGTGTGTGTGTGTGTGTGTTATTTAGTTCTATTTCTCTAGAGAACCCTAATATAAGCACCATCATCAACTTTATAAATAAATTCAATTTCCTCCTTTCTAGTTGGAAAATTTATATGGCAAGTTTTTCTCTTTAGCTCTAACATCAGTCTACCTCCCCACAGAAGTTCATCCCAAGATAGCATATGTTTATGTTAGTAAGTCTTTTATTGCTCACACTACCATACTACTTTGTAAGAAAATATTTCAAATTGCTGCTCTGTTCAGTGCCCAGGTGGATTCTACACCCATGCACAACACATTACAGCAAGATTTAGGACAGATAAGAGAGATGCTTTTCTTTGCTAAAATGGGAAAAGAGTAACTGTGAAAGGGTGAGGAAAAACAAGACTGAGCACACAGTCCAGATTTTGGAAACGGATGCCCTTGGAACTTCCCACACTTTCCTGAGTGTTCAGGTACACCCCCAGGAATACTTGTTTAAAGTCCCTGGAGTAGACCACCCCATTTGTCTGAGTACTAAAGAATTTTTTTTGAAGATTTTATTTTTTTATTTGAGAAAGAGAGAGAGTGAGTGCACAAGTTAGGGGAGGGGCCAAGAGTGACAGAGAAGAAGACTCCCCTGAATAGCAGGGAAGCCGGATACAAGGCTTGATCCCAGGGCCCTGGGATCATGACCTGAGCCAAAGGCAGACATCTAACCAACTGAGCCACCCAGGCACACCAGTAAAGAATGTTCTGTGTATAATCCTGGCCTAGCTGTTTGGTTCCCCACCATGCAACCCCTGGAAATAAGGAGGGCAACTTTCTATTCAGGAAAATGTCTTTGTTAGCAACTCAGCTCACTCCAAAGGATGCTAAAGCCCAGTTTTAATTTGACACTCTGCTAGAGTACTGTCTCTCTCCGTAATTGGCCACACAGAATTGCTGCAATCTAGGACTATATAGGTGGCAGCAACGCCACCGTTAAGTTCAATGTTAATGAATAATCCTCAAAACTGCAGCTGAGAAAAACAATACACAGGGTAGACTGAAGGACAAGTAGTTCATCTACTCTTCACATCTCTGGGCTAAACCACATCATCAGAGAATGGAGTACCTGAACAGAACCTTGCAGTTGCTTTTACAAAATCGGCTTTGAAGCAACACTATTAAAACAAATATGTTTCAGGAGAATCAGCCTTACAAGATTTGATCATTTTCAAAACAAAACACAGTGTACTCTTTACGGGGACTCTTGGGAGAAATTCTTGTCTGATGTTGGTGCCAAGAATAGTTATAATCATTCTGAGCAACTGGTTTCTCTTTACTTCATCAAGAACTTCCTCTTCCTGCTGGCTGACAGAAAACTTAGAGCCAAAGTTGTGGCCTCTGTATCCTACAGTTAGATCATTCTGACCTGCAATTTAATTGCATACCTGGTTCCATTTTGTTCCCATCATGTCCTTCTTTCTTTTGAACTTTTACTAGGTCAAATATCATCTATTCCTATCAGCAGCCTAAAATTCCTTCTAATAGGAGATAATAAGCCTATAATACCTATATATGTACATATGTACTAGAGTTTTGTCTCATGATCTCATGCTCCTTCCACATCCTTCTACATTCATGCACAGAGACACTTCCCTTTAAAAGGCTGCCTTTTGGGCACCTGGGTGGCTCAGTGCGTTAAGCCTCTGCCTTTGGTTCAGGTCATGATCTCGGGGTCCTGGGATCGAGCCCCACATCGGGCTCTCTGCTCAGTGGGGAGCCTGTTTCCCCCCTCTCTCTATGCCTACCTGCCTCTCTGCCTACTTGTGATCTCTGTCAAATAAATAAATAAAAATTTTTAAGAAATAAAAAAAATAAAAGGCTGCCTTTTTAATGTTTGGAGTAATGAATATGTCATAGACTGTCACATAAAACCAAGATGCCATGAACACAGGGTACAATCATCAGAGTCTCTATCAGTATTTCAAAAGTAAACAAGGTACATTAGTATATAATCAACAGAACAATAAAAAACAATGTTTCTATGTTTTGAGTAACAATCATTTTTTGAGCTCCTACTTTGTGTCAGACACTAAGCTAGATGAAAAGAAATTTTAAAAATAAGAAGAGTTCATGTTTCAGAAAGACTACTACAGTCTGGGGAGGAAAAGAGAAGAATTACTTATGTATATGTGTCGGCATGCATGTATATATGCACACACACATGCATAGTACATCATTAACACAATGACATAAGTCTACCTAAGCCTATATAAAGTTATAAAAACAAGCCAATTAACAAAATAAAGATTTTTACATTAACAGCTGTGGTTTAAGAGTCTTCTTTTTATCCATTACTCTGGCTATAATAACTAGAGTTAATTTTGTGACTTATGATGACAAAACAGATGAATTTAAGAAAGAATGAACCCACCCAATTCAATGAGGATTGCGCATGGTTGACTGTATATACAGTTAACTGGAGAAAAATATGTGTCAAACTATAGCCCTTGGTCAGTTATGGCCAAGAGAACAGTCTTCAATCCTATACAGCTTTGATCTCTAACTTGTCTTATACTATGGAAATTTACCCCATCCACAGTGACTGCAACAGCCTTGGGCATGGTTTTCATCCTAGATTTTGCAAGGGGAATCTGAATTCTTACGAACAGTCTAAAATCCTTCAAAAGGCAAGGTCTGAAAAAAGGGGTACCTGCCTTGGATCCATGAAAAAGCTTCATGAATGTATCTTCTGTTTCATAATAGAACACACCACATGACTTACAGAAATATACTTATTATTGGAACAGACAGCCCTGCACCACTCAAAGATAACATCCAAAGATAAGGGAATTAGCCTTGACTCAACTCTCTGGAACATTTTATAACATTTTTGCTAGTAAAGAAAAGTACCTAGGCTTTAGAGAGAACACTTAGCTAAAAGCCCTTGGATAAAATGTTAGGCAATTTATAATTTTCAACCATACTTAATTTATTTTCCCCCACACTCCTAAGATCCATGATCTTTGGGTCCTTTTCTGTGTTCCCCACATTGTTCCTCTGACCCATGTCAATGCAAAAGGGCTGCCAATTCCTTACATTATCAAAGCTCTGATAATTGTTTGCTGAAAATTCTCAGCCTGTGAAATTGTTTAAAGTTAACTTTAAGTGTAGTCTCTTTATCAATTTTATTGCCCAGGAAAGTAGACACCATTTATATACTTCCAATTAACCCTATTTAACATAGCCTCTTAGAGTAAGGCAATCCTAGGAACTCTTTATTGAATCATTTCACACATTCCTATGTGGCTTACAACTATACAGATGCATGGAAGAACCCTGCAAGCATTCACCATGGCCCACTCACCATACTGGCTGTGTTGACTGCTTATGCTACAGTGGCTCTCAGAACTATTCTTTCCTCATCTCCCTTTAAAATATTGCAAATTTCCTTAGCAGGAGTTATTTTATCCATTCCTGCCGGTTTCACTTCCTAGGCATTTCTTTTTTTTTTTCAAGATTTTATTTATTCATTTGACAGACAGAGATCACAAGTAGGCAGAGAGGCAGACAGAAAGGAGGAGGCAAGCTCCCCGCAGAGAGCCCGATGTGGGGCGCTCGATCCCAGGACCCTGAGACCATGACCTGAGCCGAAGGCAGTGGCTCAACCCACTGAGCCACCCAGGTGCCCCCCTAGGCATTTCTACCTGCATCCTTTTAGCTTCAATTTAGAAACAAATCCATAATCCTGCCACCCCTCAATCACATCCAACGCCACCACCCTGGTCCATCATTATCTCTCCTAGATTCCTGGACTAGCCTCCTAACTGATCTATTTATACCCTAACTCCCTATGATCTGTTCTCCATGTAGCAACAAACAAGATGCTTTCAATGCTACCAGACAAATCATTATACCTCTGTACTCAAAAAACACTGCCCCGATTTCCCATCTCACTCTAACATCTAATTAATTCCCACCATAACCTCTGGCCCAGCTCCTCCTTTGTCACTCGGCTCCAGCCCTCCTGGCTCCTTTCTATTCTTTAATCATGCCAAACATAGTCTCTTCTCAGGGCCTTTGCACCAGCCATTCCCTCTGCATGGACCCTCCTTCCCATACAACCTCTGGTTTACACCCTCCCCAACCCCACCTTGGGTCTCTATTCAACAATCACTCTGCTGAAAGGTGTGTCCTGATCAGCATGCTCCACACCACCCTCCCTTTCCCCTTCATTCTGCTTCATTTCATTTACCAGTGCCTCTCATATCAGATTATTTATCAGCTTCTTTGTCAGTTTCCTCCCACTTGAATGTAATCTCATTAGAAGTAGAAAGCATATCATATCTATCCTATATGCTGTTCCATCCTAGAAGCCTAGTACAAAGCCTGGCCTACAGATGAATGTAATAAATAACTGTTGAATCATTGAATTACATAGGATCCCTGTCATTCTTAATGCCACAGCCCTAGTTTAAGGGAAAATAGTCTTTCACTGTGCTTAGTGTTGTAACCTCCACACTAGTATTCCTGATTATATACCCTGCCCTTCTCATTTATCTTCCATAAGTGATGCAATCTACAATTTGACCTAGTCTCTTCTGCTCAAAAATCCTCTCCAGTGCCTTTTGAATAAGGAAAACTTCTTCTGCATGTTATATAGTCTTTTGAAATGTAGTACCTGCACATTGGCTAAGTGTCATTTCCTTCTACAGTCTCAAACTAAATTACTTGTAACTCACTCATATCCCAGTGACTTGGTATTTGCTAGTTTCTGTCTGGTGCAGCTTCCCCTGCTCTGCCCACCTGGCAGCAACTCATTTAAATGGCCCAGTTTAGATGCCCCTTCCTCAGTGAAGCCTTCCCTGATTGTCCCAGGATAGCCTTAAGCACTCCACTCCAGGATTCAATTCCACCCTTCATATAATTTCAAGAAGTACATTATTATAATTTGTTTTTAGGCCAGTCTACTAGTGAACAGCAAACCCTTTGATGAAAGGGACATCTCATCAGCATATTGCTAATGTTTGACCTATAGTAAGTACTTGTTAAATGCCTCCTGAATTAATTTATTAATGGGTAAATAAATTAGTACAAGACAATGTTATAGAACACTGTGCAAAAGGATCTGAGCAATTGGTGTTCTCAATCTGGGAGTGAGAAAAACATGTATTAAACTCAGAGATTCAAGGGATTCAGAGATTCATGTTTTTAGTTAGAACAATTCAAAAGATGGGGTTTTTAAGTAGGGGTAAAAGATCCATCTATGCAAATTTTTAGTATTTTTTTCCCCCTAGGTTATTTATTCATTCTATGGTGCCTAAAGAACACTCCTATTCCCTTCTCATCCCTCAATACCTGGAAACATATGAAGATTAGACAAGAACCTATCATGAAAGTATAGAAAATTATTTAAATAAGAAACTACTATCAAGACATATGAAGAATACTGTAAAAACACTAGTTAGATCCATAAAGGATGTGAATAAATGGGAACAGCTAGATCCATAAAGGATTTGAATAAGTGGGATTCTGGGCACAGGCTGGTTCAATTTCATAAATTCTTGGTAAACTAATCTATAAATTTAACGCTTCCTCCAAAACACCATTTTTCTTTTAGTACTAGACAACTTCTAAAGTTTTATAAAAAAACAAGCACGTAAGAAGATCCAGGAAACTCTTGGAACAAAGAATAATAAGAGGAGGGACGCCTGGGTGGCTCAGTTGGTTAAGCGGCTGCCTTCAGCTCAGGTCATGATCCCAGCGTCCTGGGATCGAGTCCCACATCGGGCTCCTTGCTCGGCGGGGAGCCTGCTTCTCCCTCTGCCTCTGCCTACCACTTTGTCTGCCTGTGCTTGCTCTCTCTCTCTAACAAATAAATAAATAAAATATTTAAAAAAAAAAGAATAATAAGAGGAGACTAGCCACACCAGATATTAAAGCAAACTAGAAAAAACAAAATAGAGAAATTAACAGTGTAGAGTTAGTTAAGAAACTAACAGTTAACAAAACAGAGCAAACTCCCCAAACAGGTCAAACTGCTGAAGGGGATTTAATAGATGATGCCACCCTTTCATGCTACCCTTTCATGCCACCTCCACCCTGGTCTAAGTAAATATCAACTTTCTCAAGAATTAAGCTATCACAGGCAAAGAAAAGATATGAAGATATATAGTTCAAAAAATGTTTGGAGGCAACTAAGTAGTCATTGGGAAGAAATAAATTTCTATTTCCTTATTAAACTAAAATATGTGTGAATAAGAATAAAATCATTAAAATACAAAAAAGACATTGTTGTATTAGTTTTATGACACCAAAGTGGGTTAGGCTTTTTTCATTATTATACAAAATCCAGAAACAACTGAAGTAACATGACAACTTTCATTACATAAAACTTAATTTCTTATCCCCCAAATATCAGTATCAATACCAAACAATATCAAAAGACAGATGACAAAGTAGGGGGGGAAATCATAAGGAAATGTTAATTTCTTTACTCCTAAAAATCAGGAAGACCAAAACTCAAAAGTGTGCTTGCAAAAACCATTAACAGACTGTTCACAGAGGAGGAAACTATGGGTAGACATGTGAAAAGATGCTCAAACTAAACTATGAGGTACTAATTTTCACCTAGCAGATTAGCAAAGATCAAAATGTTTGCTCGTGGTTTAGGAATAAGGAAACAGGCATTCTCATTCAGTGCCGGTGGGAATATAAATTTGCATACTTCTGTCACTAGCAATTTGATAAGAGTTCATTTTAAACCCATCTACACTGTGAACCAAGCACTCTGCTTTTAGAAATCTTTACTACAAACTAACCGCCACATAACAGCTCCTCCCTGACCATCCTGCCCTACATCTACACCAATCCCATCTCCTTGCTTATTCTCTCCTAGAAAGAGCAAACGAGGGGGCACCTGGGTGGCTCAGTGGGTTAAAGCCTCTGTCTTCAGCTGAGGTCATGGTCCCAAGGTCCTGGGATCGAGCCCCGAATCAGGCTCTCTGCTCAGCAGGGAGCCTGCTTCCCCTCCTCTCTCTGCCTGCTTGTGATCTCTGTCTGTCAAATAAATAAATAAAAATATTAAAAAAAAAAAAAAAAAAAGAAAGAGCAATAGCTTGCTTAGACCACGCACCACCTAAGGAGAAACCATCCCTAACTCCCCTGTCCCAGTGAAAGGAATTTAGTCTTATTTGCTGCTATCTTGCTCCTACCCACCCCCCGCCCACCTCACTTTTCTCTTTTCCTGACAGAAAGTCACTTACTATGTCTAGGGGTCCTCCTTCATGGACCCCTGTGGTCATTCATTCCTTCAATTCCCCTGTTCATAGGTCACTGTGATACAGACTTGCAATTCAAGTGAACTGAATCAGCATTTAAAAGACTAATAGCAAAAACAGAGCTCTTTCTAAAAAAACTTCATCGTAAAATCTTTCATCCAAACATGTAGAAGAAAGTATGATCATGATCATTCACTGAGAGTCTGCTCAAGAGGTAAATACGTACACACAAACAAATTCCTAACACCAGAGAGACAAATAATGAGTTAACAATTGTTGGGCAACATAACCATCTTACAGACACTGCACCAAGCGCTTTCCATGTACTATTGCATTTAACACTCACAATGACTCTATCAGGTAGGGACTGTTAGTTATTCTGGGTTTTACAATTTAGGACAATGATATACAAGGAGACTATGCAATCTATCCAAGGTCCAAAGGTGAGTAAGTGGTAGAGCCAGGAGGAGAACCAGATTGTCCACGCCAGAGCCTAGTCTCTCTCCACCACCAGGAGAAATTCTCTTTTAAATCCTAATTATTTTAGAAGAAAGGTAGAAAGTACTGACCAAAATCTTGCTTGGAATATAATAAAACCCTGACACTGAATTAAAGATCACACATAATAGTGTAGGAATTTTTTTTTAATTCATAAATATTGCTCTTTGTTTCAAGACATCATTTCTATAACTGATCACCCAGATGTTCTAAATAGGGCAGGACCTGTTTTTACAAATGTTGCTCATTGAGGTACATGCATCTCACTGACTTTATCTTTCTTCCTTCCCACCCAAATTGAAATTCCTTGCTAAATTTCTTGTATGTTCACTTACTAGTTCACTCTCATCTCTTCTTAAGGAGCTGTGCTCACTGGTGGTCTCCACCATTTCCTTGCCTCCCTCCCAGGGCCAGAGCTCCCTCAACTCAAGCTCCCAGTCTTCCAGAAGAGCACTCCAATCTGTTCCCCTCGGACTCAAGTGAGAGACAGGTCTGTTTCTATCCTATATTCTTCATCTGAATTCTGACAGCTCTACCCTTGAGAAAATACTCATGAGCCCTAATGTCCATCTTACTTTTTCTTTAAGTCAATTCCAGAGCCAAATGCCTGATTATAACTTTTGTTCACAGTACTCCAATTATTTCAACAGCTATACTTACCTAAGGGGAAAAAAGCCCTCAAGATTGCAGCTAATGTAGCCTAGTCAGAAAGTAAATATAAAAGCAGTAAGCTAAAAACAATGCATGGAACCAAATTAAATATTATGAACATGTTCAATAAATGGAAACCCCAAATATGACTATAATAGTAGCATGAACATTGTTCATTTTCACCATTGTGCATATCACCATCTGACATTATATCTGCTAATGTGTTTATCTATTGGCTCCTCCCCTTCCTCCCAGAATGTTAACTCCATGAAAGCAAAATATAGGTGATTTTATTTACTGTTTCTCTAGTGCCCAGAACTATGCCTGAATAAGGACTTGTTTAGTGAATGAGCTTCTTTTCTACCTCATCATCTCTCACTCAAAATCTATTTGCTTTCATGCTCTGGCCAAGGTATCTAGAGATTATCCTTACAACTCCATGTTCTGAGGTTACATCCAGGGTAGAAAGGCATCTAAACAGATCCAATTCTCAGAGGCACAAAACTTAACTTACCACTCCCTAAACATATGTTCCTTGATTCTTTTAGAAAAAAGGAAAGTGGGAAGAGGCATAGGAGAAATCACACCTTGGGGATGAACAGAAGTGATTACAGATAGTTTTTTAATAAGCTACTCTTTTACCTACATGAAAGCAGCTTCTCCATTCATAACCTCACTAATTAATAAAATTATTGTATTCTTTGTAAATAGCACAAAGCTAATTGCCATAGAAAAAGAAACAGAAGGTGTGAGTAATGAAGCACCAAAGGACCATGGGGTTCTTTACACTCTGGATGGTATTTTCACAGGCACTTCAGTGACCTCCATCCTAAATTCTCTCTAGGTCTAAACTGATTGATTCAGATTAGATTTCCTGGCTTCATTTCCTTGTGATGACTTTGAATGTCAAAGTGTACCCTCAAGGGTAAACGGGCTGGGGGAGAAGCAAATGTCTTATGTTATATACTAAGCAACTGCTCTCTTTCCCTGCTGAATGCAGACTTGATTTAATTAAACCTGAGAAGAGATTCCTTTTTGGCTTTATCCAGGCCCTATTAATTATCTCCCATCTTTCAGGAAATAATAAGCTGCCACTTAGCTCTTCTGATACCATCCCCATCTCCCCCACCCAAAGGTCTCTGGTCTTTCCCTACCTTTCCATTTCATCACCACCACCACCACCCAAGCCATCTCCTTGTTGACCATCAGATCTCTAGGTTCTTGCTCAAGCCAGCTCCTCTCTGGAATGCACCTTCTACCCCCGGGACTTATCTGCCTCTCTACAGCCTAGCAGAATCTCTGCCTTATTATCAGATCATTTACACATGAAACAAATCTTTACTAGTTTGTGGCTTTTCTTAAATCTTTCATTCTCAGAGATCTAATACAATGCTTTGCTTAGAGAAGGCACTTAATTCTTGTTTACTTTATTGAAACTCATTTGGAGACAATCATTTTCTGGGGGGTTTTACATAAAATTTCTAATGGATTACATTAGGATGACTGCCAATCTCTTTATCCTTTGCAGTCTAATTCATATAGTCACATTATTTTGAAAAATTAAGTTCTCCACATAGAGCAGTAGCTGCCAATACCAGCACCATAGGCTTTATATGGTGATTCCCAATCTGCTTGTTCAAGGACCACTGGATATCTGCTAGCTATTGATATCTGCAGTACACTAAAGTAGGCCTTGGGATACAGAGATGAAAATAGAGTCCCTGCCCTCAAGGAACAAAATATCTATTTGGGAAAGAGAACCAGGAGACAAATAATCACAATACAGTCTATAAAGTCCTATGGGATCTTTGTACTAAGGGACGTTAAGACAGACACTGTCGACCTAGCTCAGCTCTGTACAACAGGGGTCAGTAAAGAGGGTAAATGTCACAAAGCATTCATGAGAGATGGTATCTGAACTTGCCTTGAAAGTTAGTCTGAAGACAGGAGAAACATTTCAGGCTGAGGAACCAGCACATGCAAAGGCACTGTACCAAGGGAGAACACTGCATATCTCTAAGCACTGCCATAGGTTTGGTGCTTCTGAAACATTCTACAGGAGCTTCAGAACAAGAGGCCAAACAAGCAAACATGAGCTGTGCGTAATAATGGGCTTGCTATGCAAGGCCAAGAGATTTGGTCTTTAACCTGCAATTAGCTCCCTAGACACCGTGCTATCTAGACTACCCATTTAGGATTCCATGGAACAGTTTTTCCAAAGAAGGGAACACTCATTTTGTGAATCACAATAGTAGAAACAAGTTTAGCAAATTAATCTCTTTTGTTCAGTCAGGTAACAGAACAGAAGCTAAGAACAGGGTTTTGGAAAACTGGAAGATACATGTTGCGATGATGGCAAAGGTGCCTTTTCAGGAAAAGAACTTGTCGGTGGAATAATCGCAAGGCAGAAACTGACCAAGCAAACGGCTTTTCAACTGGATTCAGTAGGAAGCGATGTGAAACAGGTCACTGGCTAGGAATCAAGACCAACTCCATGAAGCGTAACTAGACTCTGAATAACCTCAGAAATGGCAGCATCCAGCTGTTTCACGACTGGACCCCTGCTGTGTGGCATTTGGATGGACACAATAGGTGCTCAATAAGTATTGGGTGAATGAATGGAAGAATCAATCCATAAATACTCTCTTCTCAAGACTGATAATCAGTTAAATAGTTGAAGTGCAGGGGGGGGAAGAACTAAGCACAGTGTTTTTAAATTTTTAAAATGTTCAAAAGAAAAGCAAAACTCCAATACAAAAAAATGCATTTCTACATAAGCATGAGCAAATTACCATAAATATTGGCTTGATGTGACTCACTCTGACTGGTACAGCCACATAATCTGCATGAGATGAACCCAGAAATAATGGACACCAGTGAGTTAGATGCCACAAAGCAGTTTTGTGAACAATGAATGACACAGTAAGTGTCAGCTGTGTATTGTGGAAAGGGCTCCGCACCAGGAATGGAACAAAGATCTGAGTAAATTCATGCACATTGCACTAAAATGTCTTGCCCAGGTGCTAACCAGGTCTCCAACCCTGGGGAGGCACTTAGCCTCCCTGAGACTTAGCTTCCTTATCTAGGAAATGAGAGGTTTGGTAAGATACTCCTCAAGGTCCTTTATTGAAGGTAAGGGGAAACATTTCAAAACGTCCCAGGGTAAGCTGGTAGTGATCACATACACAGGAGCTCTGTTCATGATGGTTCACCATTATCACACTTTTCTGAATAATATTGATGCTCATATTATGGTCATACTTCTAGGATTAAGAGAATGTATAGCCCACCTTCTCTCCAAGAATGTCTAATCTGGATCAACTGCCTTAAAAAGTACCATCTATCTAGTAAAAAATAAAGGTAAAATAACATTTCATAATTTTCAATAGCTGAGAGAGCCCTCTGAGTTTATCTGACCCAAGCCCAAGCAAGCAGATAGGAGTCTGAGTCTCACAGCAGGTGGTGCCTGGGGCTGTACTGGAACCCTGGGTCCTGAAGGCATCCCACTGTGACTAGTTGTCTTCTCTGACTGTCTCCAGACACTCATTCCCTCTGACACTCACAGGAGGTCCCCAGTGGGAGACAAACAGGAAAAATGTAAGTAAGTAAATTCCTGCTGTATTACAAGATGTCTACTTTCTATAAGAATGGCTGCTGGCTCACACAAGCAGAAAGGTCACTGATGTCTTAGTGCAGATGCCTAATTAAGGGGCAAGGATTTCTATTAGTGGAAAGGCTTCTCAAACATGTCATTATATGTTTTTAACAATTTATTGGATCTTCAGTCTTAAGAGCAAACAGCTTGACTGGAGAATTAAATGCTAAATAAAGGGAAGAATTTCCCCTTTTGTCTTGCATCATTTTGGCTGTGATTTGGTTCTCCTCCAAAATTCTGCCATCTCCCTCTACAACCCAAGAAATATAACTTGCAACATAAACATGTGTGACAGTCTGGCTAGATTATTATGCTACTGAGGAAATGATTTTCTTCTGCAAAGCTGTCTAGTGACTATAGCCCTAAGAATTCAATAAGGAGGCACAGATAAAAAATTCTACACAGCTCATGAAGCATTTCTTCTATTTTATAAAATCTAAGTTGGCAATTGAGTAGCAGGTTCCTTCAAAATAGATCACCATAGCTGGTGATAGAAGTGGTCTTGAATCTCTGTTAAAGAACAGTCCTCGCCCTAAGCAGCTTTATGTGGGAATTGTACATTCCCCCTTATCCTCTTTAAAAAAAAAAAAAAAGACTCATGGAGAGAGAGATGGTAAAGGGACTATATTAATTGTACTGGAAAAAGCAACAAAAAAATTCAGCCAACATCCTTAATGTGGTTCATCCAACTCCCAAAGAAAGGCTGTGTAACATAATCAAATTTTTTTTTTTTTGCTTTATAAAAATAAACTCCATAAACTCCTCCTCTTAATACAAAGACCTTGTAGGTAGTAAGCATGTCAATATTTGAGGGCAGTCCAACCTAGACAGATCTAGAATGTCATTAATTAAAATGCAAAACTGACTCTATTTCTGGTACTGGTAATCAACTATGGAAAATAGTTTCAATGACAAGAATGCTTGCAGAAGTATGAGGTTGGGTTTGTATTATTGGGGGCAATTTCTTCCCTCAGGACCGCAGGTTGAACTCTGGAGTTCAGCTACTAAAAAAGACGCTGTAACCAACTCTTCATTATTCATCAACTTTCACTGCCTGAGTTCCTATGTGTACACGTATGCATGCTCACACGCAGAAACACACAAAGCAGAAGTAGGAAAGAACACAGAAATAAAGAGGATAAACATGGAATACTGATATACAACAGAAGCTGCAGGTTTCAAATTAAACCACCACTAATAGAGACAGTAAAAACATGGTTTTAACAATAGCTATAATTAAGAAGTGTGAAAAATGAGTAAGTGCATCTACACCAATCTAGGTGCTTCGAGACCCATTTCCAGTCAGCAAAATCAGCTGCAAGGTGAAGCAGCTAAGTTAACACACACAAAATGTTATGGTGACTTCATCACACCAAGAGGCTACTGGCTCCACTCAGCACCACTTTTATCAATTTCTCCTGCGGTAGTTTCCTAGGCTGCCTTCAGAGACCCTGCAAAGGAATAACATCACACCATGCTGTGAGACAAGGAAGTGCTGTAGGATGCATTCTCTCAATTCAAAGAAATTCCCAAAGGTGTTATCTGGAAGAGGGGGTGTAAGAAGTGGGGAAATCCCTACCAAAAAAAAAAAAAAAGCTAGCTAGAGGATGCTAAGCAATAGCTAGGAATTTTGTTCTATTCTCTAAATGGGCATGCTACAACTATTAAAAATATGTCACATAATAGTTTAACAGTACACTTGTGTATATGTTTGCACATATACACACACACACACACACACACACACACACAAATCTCATTGCATAAGCAAACATTCTGTTCAGCAAGATAAAGAAGCTTAAGGAGTTTTTTTCTCTCAAAGCTTAAGTTTCTTCTAATTAAAGGGAAATATTTTCTAAATGTATCCAAAATTGCTCACAGTGTGAAATACGGAGTCTATTTCCATGACATACAAGCTGATTGTCTTTCCATCTTGATGAATACCTGAAATTGTGTTGCCAGGCACCTGATAGAAATCCTTACAATTGGAGGGGGGAAAAAAAGAATACACAAGGTAAGAAAACACCATTAAGGATGAAAGTAAACAAGTAAGCATGAAAGAATGATCAAAGGAAGCCAAGAAGTCCACCAGTCAGATCACGACATTGCTTTGAACCATAATTGAGTGTAGGAAAAAGAGTGGATATTAGAACAGCTAATCCAAACAACACTGAAAGTATTTCAAACATTACTTAAGGATTCAGAGACTAGAGTCTGCAAGGGTTCTAATTTTTTGTTGTGTTGCTGTTAACCTATTTGCGGGTTTCACTCTGCAACTGGGCTATCATGTAAACATCCACAAATTCTTGCTTTTTATTTAAATGTATGCTTTCATGTAAGAACCTTCCACCAAATATATCTACTTTGAACCCAAGGAACAGAATAAAAGCATATGCCGGATGTCATCACCACTATTTTAAGAAAAATCCACACAGGCAGTGGAAATAAAAGTGGTGAGAATGAGCAAGACAGTGAGGAACTTTATATTCCAAACTCCCAATCAACAGGGGGAAAGACCAGACATTTTATCCCACTTTTTTTTTCTCATCTGTTACCAAAAATCACACTTATTAGTGCAGTATCTTACAAATCACAGGCTGAATTACATTTTGATCAGAACCTTCCCTAGAGTGAAATGGACCAGAACTGGAAACCCCATACAAAATCAAATAAGACAACCCAGCTCCAGCCCAAGGCTGGAAAAGAACTAAGCAGCATTACCATGGTGAAGCTTATTCTCTGAAATGCCAAAATAATTCAACACACCTGCTACCAAAAAACAAGAGAAGAAAACCAACCCCCTTGTGAAGAGAGCTACTCCCTTCAACCATCAGTGAGAACTATACCAAAATGTTCTTGGTTTCCTGTGGGCTGCAAAAGGCAGGTAGCCGGCAACAGACCTGAAGTTGTGCTTCTGTCTACAGCCAGCCTCGGGAGACCAGGTGAAAAATTAGAGCACTCTTCTAAAAGTGATGTTCTGGAATAAACAATCTGCCTGTGGACACTGCAACACGCATGTTCTTCCCAGAAACCTGCTCATTTTCCACTTAGAAAAGTCTGACCATTCCAGTAGCCTCAAAGCATTTTCTCTCCCAGGAGGATGAAACTATGTTGTCAACTCAAAAAATGTTCCTATCATCACTGCCCCACCGGCCTCTGAAGAGGACGTAAAATAGGGTTTGCAGAACAGGCACCCTGAGATTCCAAAGGAAAAGCAGCAATGAGGTCATGAATTACTCCATCTGCTAGTGCAGGATTCCGCCTGCCGTGAATGTTCCTGCCCAAGTTGTAAAGCCCACAGGATACAGGGCCGTTCTGGACTCGGGGGACAGGTACTTCAAGTGCTGCTGCCTAGGGCAGACTCCAACGTAACTCACACGGGTGCTCATCTTCACCTGGAAAGAGGGAAGAGTTTGCTATGTGGGCAGCTCAGCCCCAGCCCTTCCGGATTCTGAGAGTGCACCTTCAGCACGCCAAGGATTCATCTTGCCCAAATTTGTCAGCCACCCTCCACAGACTCCCCGCACACTGCTGCAGTTTACCATTGTGAACACATTCCCCTGGCTGCCTCTTCAAGGACAAAGAGAGAGTGCTAATGTTTCCATCGCAGCTGAGCAGCTCAGGTTTATGAAAAAAATAAATAAAATTGAA
The DNA here is from genome assembly GCA_003697995.1 of Taxidea taxus jeffersonii. Classification (NCBI taxonomy): domain Eukaryota; kingdom Metazoa; phylum Chordata; class Mammalia; order Carnivora; family Mustelidae; genus Taxidea; species Taxidea taxus. Next base: position 15,715 of record RCUC01166172.1, read on the forward strand.
ATTAAAAGACAAACAGTCCAGACAAATGACCCCTGGCATTTTAGTTAGTTGGATCACCCCAGACACAGATCCATGAGAAAAGGGAGAAACGCAAAGAGAAGGTCAGTAAAGCTTAGCTGGGAAGAGAGGGAGCCAGCGAGAGCCTCCAGTTCACTGCAGCAGAGCAGCTCTTCAATGCAAGCACTTACCATAAAAATAGAAAGAGTCAAAAGAAGGAGAAGGGATCCTTCCTCAGAGTCTTAGGCAGAAAGAAATCCAGGCAAGGCTCAGGATGAGGCCAGCAAAGTGATGAAAGGCGATAAAACCACCACACACAAGTCCTTTTCAGCTTCCCCTCTGCCCCGCATGCAGTTGTTTGTGCTGTAAAAACCCTGAGAAGTCTGGAGCAGGACTCTCCCGAGAGCGAGCTGGAGCGAAAGCAGCCGGGTGGATTTCACCGCTGCCGGCTCAGAGCATCATGCCCAGGACTTGTCCTCCCCCGGGTGCAGGGGCGTCCTGGTCAGGGTTGGCTGGGCACCAGGCTGGAGTCAGGAACATGAGAAGAGGGAAGGAAAGGAGCCTCTTTGGAGTGGAAGGAACTGCCAGGGAGAATGTATCAGTATTCCATATCAGTTATTGCCGGCGACCAATCAGCCCAGCCAACGGGCTGTTGTCAGTGTGACAAGAGAGCATCAGAAGCCAGCCAGTTCTGAGAGGGGCAGGACAGCCCCCTGCCTCTAACAGAAGTTTGGCAGGATTGGCATCTCACTCTCCATCCAGTTGCTGATCATATTTGCTTGTTATTAAAAACAAGCTCTAAAGCCCCATAGAGACCCAGACATTCAGGAAGTTTCCTATGCATCCCACAGCATCTCTGTAAGAATCCAGATTTGAAACCCACCCTAAATGAGATAGACTGGCATCTCCTGACCAGACAACCTGCTCATGTGCACGGAGAGGTCGCCCTGAGTCTGGGGATGGCACCTTGGACATGAGCTTCTTTATGGCCAAGGCACATGATGAGAAGACCAGGGATTGGTCTCCCTATTACACAAGTCAAAATTAAGGCAGAAAAGGCTGAAAAGTTCTCCCCAGAAATTTGCCTCTCCATTTCATCATTTTCTTGTACAATACATGCACAGAAGTAGTTGTTAGAGATGAATGTATGAAGATAGCTAAAAGCTCCCTTTGAGGTCTTTCTTATATCACCCGTAAGACAGAGAATGTGTGGTACTGGGTAAACAACCCTGTACAACAGTTCATAGGCACACTGAAGTGTGACAAACTGTACTCGACTAATGGAAGAGGCACAGGAGCAAACCCCTTTCTGGAGACTAAAGGATGAGTAGAGAAGTTAACACTTTTCCCTTTTGCTTTTCCCCCATTATATTTTAATACCGAACCTATAAACTTAGCACATATATATGAATCTGTTTGGGGTTGTACAATTAAATGAGATAGAGGAGTAGGTTCTCAAGTTAAAGCCAATCAAATTGGACTCCGCACTAAAACTTCAGAACTTTTTTTTAACGTAGGTAGAATGGCCTTGGGTCACCTTTTTATCTTGTCACAAAAGATTAATTCCCTTGTGCAAGTCAAGAGTTAATAGGAAGACACAAATGCTCCTAGTTTTGTTTGTCTTACAGGTGACTTACATGATGCAGAGTTTTTAATTTTAGTTCTTTCTTTGCCTAGAAGTTGAAGTATCATTTAGACATTTTGTTGTGATTTCTACCCGGAGGCAAACTAACTTTGGGGAACCTGAATACCACAGCTTAAAAGGAAGGGCTGGGCTCCAAAGAAGCAGTTAACTCACCACCCAAATGAGTCACAGCAGGAGGCCATAAAAATGTTCCACGTCAAAGATGAACATAATAAAATGGAATTTCTGAAGTGAAGAAAGGATGGATTGCAGGGTAGTCTTATGTACATTAAATAAGGAAAACCTAGAACATAGAGTCCCAGATTCTGTTTCGTTATTCACTTCAGTTCAACTCCAACAAGCAGACTGCCTTCAAGAAGTTTATCGTCTCATGGACAAATTTAAATTCTTTTTTTTTTTTAAGATTATATTTATTTATTTGACAGACAGAGATCACAAGTAGGCAGAGAGGCAGGCAGAGAGAGAGAGAGAGGAGGAAGCAGGCTCCCTGCTGAGCAGAGCAGAGAGCCTGATGCAGGGCTTGATCCCAGGGCCCAGGGATCATGACCTGAGCCAAAGGCAGAAGCTTTAACCCACTGAGCCACCCAGGCACCCAGGCGCCCCAAATTAAAATTCTTCTTTTCGAAATGTCAACACTGTCATTCCCGCCAAGACTGAAAATGATCTACTATTTTAATGTCCCTCAAATAAAACCAAGCCATGAGGTTGGATTTTGGACTCCAAAGTTCTAAATTAGCCTAACAAGGTGTTTTCCATAACCAAAACCCTGGGAAATATAAATGTGCGTGTTATTTTTTAAAATCTCTTTAAAACATGAAAAGGTTTTTAAACTAAATGTTTGCTTTTATCAGCATCAACAGCTTCTGACACTGCAAAAACATGGGCAGCATAACAAAGAATATATTTAATAATGGAATATTATTTAAAGCTCCCAAAGTAATTGAGATTAATACTGTTTATGGAACAGGTTCAAGAGCTTGACTATACAGGGTGATAATGAAGCATGAAAACGATAAAACTGCAGAAGTACAAATTACTTAGATTAAATACTTGCACATCTATATACAATTAGGTCAATGAAAATGGGTATTCCAGTCACTTACCCTAATGCAATTAATTTTTTAAAGTTTGGCAACTATTCCACTCCTCCTGCCTCAAAAGATGATAGAACCACCTTCCATTTCAGATAACAACAAATGCCAATTAAATTTTGTGGAGGACAAAATATCCAAGTCAATTACACTTGGGACAATTTCTGGGACTACATCTCGCTCACTGGTATAACACCAGTACTTATGCATAAAAGCTTCACAATAAATATTTGTTGGAGAATCATATGAATGGCCAAAAGAATGGCTAAAGTTCTACAACATGATTTAACACTTCTTTTCAAAGACTGGAAGGTAGTTTGAAATATGTACCTATACCTGCCATGTGTTTTAAAAGAAAAAAAAGATAGCTTTTTAGAAAATTTGCTTTAGAGAAGCCTGCTGACAGAGCTTTAAAAAGTCTGAAAGACCAGGATGCCTAAAGATCGGTCTTTCGACACTAAAATGATTCTACTTTCCATAACCAGCCTAAAGAAAAAAAGTAAAAACATACCTATTTTCTTGATTGCCAAGAGGGTAACTGGCCATATATTGCCATTTTTAACATCAGAATCTGTTTACAAAGGTATGAGAACCAATGAATTTTAAGTAACATGTTGCCCATCAATGGTTTTGAAAACAAAGTTAAAATCTTCCTAAAGAAAAAGCCTGTCTCTTACCTAACTTCCATAAATCAGTGTCTGAAGGAACTAATATATTCTGAACCCTACTATGTACACAACTTCATTCAAGTGGACTGATATATCTTAGTCTTCACAGCATTCCCAGGACATGAATAGGACTATGTTCAGTACAATAACTGGGAATCCAGGAAGCTGAAGGAGCTTCCTTGCCCAGGTGTTAATACCAGCATATGAACAACCAGAACAGTCTCAAATGCTTCCTCTTCCCCATGGACACCCAGGACATGGGCATAGGAGAACCCCTAAAATATTTTTGACTAAACAGGCCAGATGCCTTGGGGACTCTTCCTAAAGTGTTATGCGAATTTGGGTGAGTAGGAATGAGAGACTCCATGTTAAAGGAGAAACATTCATTTTACCTCAGATGAAGTGTAACCCTCTTACACAACAGAAGTGAATTCTCGATGCTTAGAATTTGAAGAACAAGCTATTGGTATTTGTTGATTTCTTTTTCTCAAATCTAACTCTACATTACATGTTAAAACCAAGATGAGTGGTCCCTAATTACTAGAAGAGCAGAGAATATTCCAGAAAAGTGTGGGATCTGATATAAGCACTGTAGTATAATCCCTTACTTCATACCTAAATTCTCCTTCAGCCTTCAGTGCCTGAAATTCAAAGAGAGTTCGTTACTCTGCTAATGTTTCCCTACCAGGGGTCACTGGATGAAAATAATTTCCCCAACGTGCTTAGTAGGTGGGCTTTCAAATATGCAACAACAGTTCCAAATACATAAAAGGTAAGTAATCTGCAATACATAAATATAGTCATAGTATCCAAATTTTCAAAACTGTGTTTGCACTCAGCATTTCTCAGCCAGAAGAATCCTATGGGATCAACAATCATATCACACAGAAAGGATGCCTAAGATCACAGACGTAAAACTTTTTCTCTCCTTTTTGAAGATAGAAAAATAAATCAACAGTTGGCTTAAAGAATCAGAGAATTGGGTTGAGTCTAGGGAGACCAAAACAAGGTGTTTGCACATTCAAATAGAAAACCAGTGTGTGGGGCGCCTGGGTGGCTCAGTGGGTTAAGCCTCTGCCTTTGGCTCAGGTCATGATCTCAGGGTCCTGGGATCGATCCCCGCATCGGGATCTCTGCTCAGCAGGGAGCCTGCTTCCCTTCCTCTCTCCCTGCCTGCCTCTCTGCCTACTTGTGATCTCTGTCAAATAAATAAAATCTTAAAAAAAAAAAAAAAAAACAGTGTGTGCTTTCAAAAATCCAACTGGTTTGTCTCCACATTAGTCTTTAAGTCTCACTAATGTTACTCCTACAGTTCTCCTCAATGTGTAATTAGGCATGACAACCAATTCAGGTGTTTGTTCCTTCTGCCAAACTATTACTATAACTTCTCCCTTGTCCCAACCCAACATCCCCTTGCCAACAGCATTTGGTTTCTAAAACACAGCGAGTATAATCATGCCACTGCCTCGCTAAAAAAAACACCTATTAAGTTCAGACCAAATACAGAGCTTCCTGAGCCTGGCACCCAAGTCCCTTTGCAACTGGACTTCAATCTACCAGCATCATTTCCCATCTGTCCATGTATATCCCATGCTCTGTATACATCCAATTACCATGATAAAGGAATAGGGTATCTGAGGAACACTAAGTATCTGTTTTTCCTAGAATAACCTTCCTTCCCTGAAGAAACCCTACTGTTTACCATTTAAAACCCAGTTTATTGTTATTTTTTTGTAAAGATTTTATTTATTTGACAGAGAGAGACACAGCGAGAGAGGGAACACAAGCAGGGGGAGTGGGAGAGGGAGAAGCAGGCTCTTTACTGAGCAGGGAGCCGGATGCGGGGCTTGATCCAGGACCCTGGGATCATGACCTAAGCTGAAGGCAGATGCTTAATGACTGAGCCACCCAGGTGCCCTATGGTTATTTTCTTGATGAAGTTTTGCCCAAAGTGACTTAATCACATCTTCCTCTGTATCTTCATAGCATTATTTCTAGTCTTGTATTATAGGGCCAGAAACACTGTACTACAATAATTTGTATTTTTAAACCTATTTGAAATCCTTTCAGGTTCCCAGTGTCTGGCACACAATAGGAGCTCAATATACTCATGAGTGAGTCCATTTTTTATACTTCTCTTCACAGGCAAAAGCACTCTAAAGAAAGCGCAAATTTGATTTCTGCATGTCTGAAGGACTACAGGCTTATGAGCCATATATATCTCCTCCTTCCATCAGGAGCTTCTGTGGTTTAAGGCAAGAGCCCTGAATTAGAATCAGAGGAGCCAAGTCCCAGCCCTGTCCCCTGTGTCACCTCACATAATCTCTTAACCTTAATGAGAAGAATAAAGCAAGTTCTGCTTACCTTTGAGAGCTCTTCCGAGCCACAAATGAGGAACCATATAAAAAACTTGGCAAACTATAAAACTCTATGCTAGTTGGCAGAGTTATTGCCACTACTATCATCACTGCTTGATCATCATTAATATCCCATCAAAGCCATCACAAAATTTAAGGTGAATATCTTCTGAAAGGCTGCCTAGGAAGCCAGTGACTCAGCACTTCTTTCCAAGTACCTTGCTCAATCCTGCTGGTCTGCCATTAGGGACAGTGAAGAGTCAGAATGCCCAGACACAGGTCCTAGAAACCTAGTCCCTCACACCTAGGTCCTTCCTCTAAGAAATGGGAGTCAGAATGCCTATTTCACTAAGCTGTTGAATGAGATGGGATAGGCATTTATATGCAGCATACATAAATCTGAGTCTCTAATAAGCATTCTATTTCTCGTTGGAAAAAGCCATTTCTCCATCATTCTATGGTATCTACGTACACCCCAACCACTGCTCTCCTTCTGTCTCTTGACTCACAAAGCTCATTTCACCACAGGATCTCTGTATGGGTTTTCTCTGCCTCAGATCCAAGCAAAGCCTTCCATAACTCTGCCAATCATTTTCCAACACATTCCTCTCTAGACTTTACACATTTACCTCTATCTGTAACCATCTTATATGATTACTGATTTAACATTTTATCTTCTACATTATAAAGAAGGCTCCCTTCAGGCCAGGATGGTCTCTTGTGCTTATTATGTCCCCAGAGTCTAAAAGTAAGTATCCAGAACATGCTATGTACTCAGTACTCATGCTATATCACCCAGTACTCCATGTACATTTTTAAAATATTTACAGCAGGAGAAATATGTATATATTGTTTAACTATATCTATCCAAAGTTCTAATCATCCTTCATTATTGAGGTGGAATGAAATCTCAGAAGTCACTTAATAGGATACTCAGGGCAATATCACAATATTCAAGTCTATATAGATATTTAATAATGTATAACAGACATTAAAGTATCATTCAGGGATGGGGGCATCTACATGTCATATGCCAACTCCTGCCCCATGAGAAACAGGAATTACCAAGAATGGCATACTGATCCTCACCTATACACTTCATAAATCAGGGGGTTTACTAGATCCTTATTTCACATTTTCCTTCTCTTTAATGTTAAAAGTGCTCTGGTCCAAGCTCAGCCTGAGAAGTTGACAAGGTCCTTGATCTCTGAAGCATCTACTAGAACAAATGGTTTTCAGAATACCAGCAGCCCGGAATCTAGGCAATTTCTCTCCCCTCCCAGGGAGCTGTCTCGAAGGCAAAATACAGAAATCCTCCCGAGCCTGACCACATCATCCCTGTTTCTGATTAGCCCAGCCTGAGAGGAGACCTAATAAATAAATAACCATGGCAATCCTGTATAATGTATGAAGGTTATTTTCCAATGGTCATCTGGAAGGACATCGTTTTCAATTAGAATATTTTCAATTAGCAATTGCATGCCAATCTACAAAACAGGCATATGGATTTGTTATTGGCAGGAAACAGGTAGTTTTGTTTTGTCTTTTAAAAAGGGAAAAAATCCTAGACTTGATACCAACCTGTTCTTCCTCTGGTTTTTTTTTTTTTTTTCCAATGAAGAGCATCACTCTCTACTGTGTTGCCCAAATAAAATTTTTATTGACCCTTATGTAGAAGACTATTTGGGCTACTCTATATGGTACTTAGATATCTCAACATCATTCTTTTTTAAGATTTATTTATTTTAGAGAGAGAGCAAAAAAGCAAGCCAGGGGAGGGGCAGAGAGGGAGAGGGAGAAAGAATGTCAAGCCGACTCCCCACTGAGTGTGGAGCCTAACACAGGTCCCTGAGATTATGACCTGATCCCAAATCAAGAGTCAGGCGCTTAACTGCTTAACTGATTGAGACACCCAGGCAACCCCTAGGCATCATTCTTTAACTCATCTTGCCTGCACTCCTAAACACCTCTTTCTTCTGTCCATCAGCTCCCCACTGCCACCACCTCAGAATCATTACCAGTTCTCCTCTGGGCTAATGTGATGGTCTCAGAAGACTTGCATCTCACTTTGTCCAATCCATCCCTCACAACTACCTGAGGATTTTTAAGTGAAAACACCATTGTTCCCTCTCCCACTGAAAACTCTCCCCTGCTTCTTACCATGTGCAGGATGAAGGGTACTCCTTAGCTCACATATTCCCATTTCACTACTCCAATTCACCTATGTCTTAATATTCAGAGCTCCAGACCTGCCAAGCTATTTAAAATTCCAGGGTCCTGTCACAAGCTTTTTCCATTGCTTAGAATTTCTTCTCCTTGCCCTCCTCTTCCTGAGCTCCTACTGTTTGACACCCAACTCAAGCATCTCCCTCTTCCTTGAAGCATTTCCAGACATGCACTCGCTACATGCTAGAGTTAACTAGTTCTACATTATGGCACTGATCCCATGGTAGGCTGTCTTCTTAGCAGATTCCTTCAAGAAAGTCCTAGTCCTGAGTTTTATTTACCTTTGTATCCTCAGATAAACTCCCTCTTCACACTCAAATAAATGGTAATAGGGAGACTGGGCTCCTCTTTGTATCTGACTCTTCTACTAGAGTCTGTGTTTCCTGAGGGATGTAAGAGTATCTTGTCTTTTTAACCCCTCAGCTTACTACAATAACTGGTATATATGGATACTTTGTGTATTTGTGGAATTGTTTTTAATATGATTGGGGGCAAATCTTTCAGTTCAAAAAATTTAAAAATCCCTCTGAGATGATTTTTAATTAGCTCAGTTTTTTATTTAAGAATTCTCCTTCTCCTTGAAATTATAGAACACCACAGGCATTAATTTACTCCACAAAGATTCAACCTCTGAAACTCATGGCTTTTAATGATAACCCAACTAATTAGGGCACCTTGGGAACAATAAGGCATTCCAAACATACTTTCTACTTTGAATTAACTGGCAGAGGAAAGGCTATTGATTTTCTTGAGCAGAAGGGCCTTCTTGGAGAAATTTCACCAGCATTTAAGTTTGGAGGGGACAGAGTCCTGTGCTCCTGAGTGCAGAATCTCACTCTTAACAGTTAGGCTACCAATGGGCTGTGGCTGTTACTTGGAAATCCAGTACCCCCACCCAGTACAGAGGCACCACTGTAAGAAGGGATGTGGCTTGAGGAAGTAAGGCAAGATCTAGCCCTTACAATGGACCCTCCATCCCAGCCAGATTATTATCTAATCTTCTCACAGAAAGTTAGCTACAGTGGATCTAAAGAACAGGAATAAAACTCTGTCTGTAGCTGCAATGTCCTTTAATACCTAAGGAACTAGTCTCCCCTTGGTGTGACTAACTGGGTGATGATAGCCTTATCAGCAAGGAAGTTCACCCAAATGACTACAGACATCTGGCCAAGTCAGCTGGGGTGGGGAGCAGAACACCTGCATTCCCCATCCTTCCAAAGTTGCTAATCCACAAGCAGAAAAAGTCAAGAATGAACCATAGTATCAGCACTACAGATGTGATTATCTAGTCTGCCTTTTTTTTAATATAATTTTCCCTGTAACCAATCTTGAGTTCTATTATTTGAGTTGAGAGGAGAAACAGAATGAGCATTTGAAATAACTATGACAGGCTCATATTTTGGTAAAATGAAACTAGGCCATACACTGACCATTCTACACCTTTGTAGGGATGGATTTTTCCATTTATGAATCTTTCAGAAGTCCCTTGAACCTCTAATAAAAATAAATCTGTATCTCTGGTGGGAATGCAAAAGTCATACAGCCACTTTAGAAAACAAATTAGTAGTTTCTTTAAAACACTATTATACTCTTACCAAACAATCCAGCAAATGTGCTCATTTTTTATCAAATGAGTTGAATTCCTATGTCCAGACAAAAACCAGTACACAAGTATTTATAGCAGCTTTATTCATAATTGCCAACACTTGGAAAAAATCAAGATGTCCTTCAGTAGGTGAATTCCAAAAACAGCGTTACATCCAGACAATGGAACATTATTATTCAACACTAAAAAGAAATGAGCTATCAAGCCATGAAAAGACATGGAGGAAACTTGGATGTGTATTACTAAGTGAAAAAAGCCAATATTAAAAGGGTACATGCTGTATAATTCCAACTATGTGACATTCTAGAAAACACCAAACTATGAAGATAATTAAGATAAGTGGTTGCCAGAGGTTAAGTAGGCAGATGAAAAGGGAGAGAACAAAGGAATTTTAAGGCCTATAACTACTCTATAATACTGTAATGGTAGATACATCATATATTTCATGGGTTTTTGTCAAAGGTATAACCTTGAGAGTGATCTTTCATATTCATTATAGACTTTGGGGGATGATGTATTAATGTAGGTTCATAAGTTTTAAGAGGTGTACCACTATGGTGAAGTATGTTAATGAGGAAGGAGGCAATGGATTTGGGGACAGAGGTATATGTGAATTCTCTGTACTTGTGCTCAGTTTTGTTGGGAACCTAAAACTTCCCTAAAAGTCTGAGCACAAAAATAAAAATTCACTTTCCCTGAAGACTACAGCTTTGTTTTTGTTTTACAAATTTCAGTTGTCTTATAAGGTAGATGTCTCTAGAAAATGAACTTTTTAAAAGAATAGTGAGAGGATTCCCATACTCCAAACAAAGTAAAGTTCTAAGAACTTCACTGTGGCTAACACAGACAAATCGCACGACTCTGTCTTTATATTTCAGAATCCCAGCTTATGAATATGATAATGCCTGGAATGTTCCACTAATACAGTTTCTATTATCAAGGCCTAGAAAACCAGAACACTGAACATATTGTGAATTCCACTAAAAAACTGAAAAGAAATTTAAAGTTTATCCTCTTTCCTTCTAAGGCTCTTCCCCTTTTAGGTTTATTCTGTATTACTGCCTTGGAGTAAAACAGGAAAAATGTGTTAGGCTAAGAAAAAATGGGCATGTAGGTCTCCATGCAAGACGAGAAAGGCAGCTACAAAGATTTAACCACACCTACAAATTATCAAGTTTCAACTGCAATATGGGAAAATAAGAAAAGTGAAAGGAAAATCTCCAAGCAGGGTCTTGGAGTGGCTATATCTGGAGAAAAGGAGGAGGAAAGGGGAAGGTAGTCAGAAAAGTATAAGGGAAGCATGGAGGGAAAGGATGCCATGTTCATGAATAAAACAATAACTGTTTTCCTGAAGTTCACAACATGGTAAGTAAAAAAAAAAAAAATGAGTACATAGCTATATGCAACATAGACAGATGGTGATAAGCTCTAAGATACAGGTATAAGCCTGGAGCAGGGGAATTTTAGAAGACCTTCTGAGGAGGGCAGATTTGGCCGGGCCTCAGAGAAATGGCAGGCTTTCTGCTGGTAGAGGTTGGAACCAGCGATGAAGATCACACCTGATAAAGTTATGGCCAGAAGTAGGGGAGAACTGCATCAGGAATGAATGGATTCAGTCATTCATTTAGACATTCAACAAACATCTTTTTAGCACCTGCCAGTGGCAGACATTATAGGTGGTAGAAGAGGTTAAGCAAAATATGATGAGCAGAGATGAAACTGCACACAGTTTTGAGCATTAGGTTGCATCTGTTATAGGCAGCAGAGAGCCTGGCAGAATGGATGCCATGAGTACCTTGCTCACCCTCAATCCCTCCCTCTTTCTAGTCTCCCTTCCCATACAGAGGCTAGCAAATCAAAACCTACCTTTACCAGACTCTTTCAAACCAGGACTCAGAAGAAAAATAGGTTCCATGAATTTGATGCATTTGCATGAACTTTGGAAGGTGGAAATTAAAAGGAGACCATTTTCTGACCTCTTTTGGCTGCTTTCCAATTTAGTAAGATTACAGAGAAGTGATATATTCCAGCAGCACCAGTCTGGGGTACTTTGTCTTGCTGGGTAAGGAAAGGCAGTTGAGTGGCAATAGCATCTCTGGCTTCCTGATCAATGAACAACTATGACTGAGGTTCTTTAACTCCAGATTTTTAGTAGAGACCTTAGAGGTAGATTCTTGGTGTACCCTTCCTGTGTCTGCTCCTCTAATGTTCCTCTGATTTTATAATCCCTAATCCCCCATGTTAAATCCTTTCATGATTAGAATACCTAGAGTGACCTCTGTTTCCTATACTGAATTCTGATAAGGGTAGCCAAAAAAAATCTTAAGCAAGAGAGATATGATCGGATTTGTGCTTCAGGAAGAGACCTTGGCAGCTGCTTGCAGGACAGAGTGGAGACAAATTTGTAAAACTCTTAGGAATGTCCAGCCTAGACCAATGTGTCTGGAATACTGAGACTGAACAGAAGAGTTGTAGTGGGAAGAGAGAAAAAGGAATGGAAGTACAATATTTCCTAAGTAGAATCTATTGCATTGATTGAAAATGGAGATGGGAGAAGAAATTTAAACTTGGCCCTACTTCATCCCAATTCTGCCAAGGTCCTCTGCACTCTGTTCTTCACCATCACAGAACCTATCACACTTTCTTAAAATTCATCCTTCTCTTCAGGCTTCAGACCTTCTACCTCTTTGCTGCAGCCTAAGTGCAGAGCACAGTGAAGAGTCCATAAAAGAATGCTCAGTGCACACTGGTTGGGTGGATAGAAGGGAGGAGGAAAAAAGGGAGGGAGGAAATCTCCAACATCAGAGCCACTGTGAGGAATGAGACTCTGTTAACCAAGTAATCACAGGCTGAGTATTGCTTGAATAATGTTGAATCTTGGATTAGATGGGGCCTCCAGGTGAAGATATTTAGCACACCAGTAGACACAGAAATCTGGAGGCTGGGAAATAGGAGATTTGATACAAATTTTGGAATTACTGCACAAAATAAAAGCTGAATGCTTCACAGGAAAATACCATGCTTCAGTAAAGATTGGCTAATACACATTACAACTACGAAAAGAGTCTATAAAATGCCAGTCACCACTTGAGACACTATATGCACATTGTCCTTTAATTCTTACAATAACTTATAAGTGAGGTGTTGTCATTCTCATTTACAGAGAAGGAAACTGAAGCTCAGCAAAGTAAGGCACTTCCCAAGGTCACATACCTGTTGATGACAGAGCTGAGTTTCAAATCTAGATCTGCCTAACTCCAAAACCTGTGCTCATTATTCTCCCTCAGCCTCTCTGAGAAGAGTTAATGAAAGTGACAAAGGACTGGTCAGAGAGGAAAGAAGAGAAGTAGAGAAAATACTAGAACATAAACGCCAATTAAGCAGAACAACAACAAATATGGGTAGACTAAAAAATGCTCAGAGGAATTCAAAATCGAGCAGGAACTTCTTTAACAAGAGCAAGATGCTTATGGGCCAGAGAGAAGAGTGAAAGGTGGAAATCAGAGATGTGATGGGTAAAGGCAGTGAATAAGAAAGGTCCCAAAAAGATGGAAAGAATGAATAAGCATCCATTGAGAAAGGAAGGAAAACAGATACATTTTTAAGATTAAGTTGTATTCCATCCCCTGATACCTACAAAGGAAATGATGAGGACCTGAGAAATGATTTCATTTGCCAATAAGCCTAACATATGTTAGGCATATGCACTGATCAGGCTACAAATAAACAAACAGTTTTCCTTTTGATTGGAATTCTATCAATCTACTTTGTAGTACTGATTAGCTCATGCAAATAAGAAACTCTGATAGCAAGTTAAATTTGTCTTTTGTCAGCCAAAATAAAGAGATCAGTAATTATCATTTATTAAATATTGCCTTTTCCCCTCCCCCATAGTCTTCCAAAATCCATGGTAGGGGATAATAAAAGGGTCCTTCATAGCAAAACAATTATTAACTGTCATCAAAGACTATGTCAGCAGAACTACAGAAACACATAGAATACAATCAGATATTATCTAAATAGCTACAAACATTGGAATGAGAATAGAGAAAATGGAATACAATCAAGCAGTTAATAGATTGGATTTAACCGGTTTAGTAGTGAAGCAACCAGGATGGATGATTATAGACCTAAAAGAGACTACAGAAGATATAACCAGAATCCATCAGATGAGGACTGTAAGACCATTCATTCCATGTGGACATGTGGATTTGGAGACCTCCCTGGCATAGCAACTACGAAAAAGCAGTCTACATGTCCCCCATATTTTTAAGAAAAATCCACCTGGACATCAGCACCTCCTGACCTTGAAACCTAGTGGAATGATTGATGGTAGAATTCCTTTTTTTGGTGGGTAAACATCTGTTAAGCCTGAGAGTATCTAGAGATTCATGTAAATAATGTTTTAAATTAAATCTGTCATATCAGTATTTTTGCGTTCAATATTTGAAGTGTTTATAATGTTTAAGAGAGTATGGCATATTGGATTAGCTAGCAGATGACCATTGCAATTCCAATGTAAATTATGTGATTCTGTGACTTCAAGTTAAAAAGTACAGCAGAACTTTGCTAAGCTTGTTACAATATTGGGAGGTTTAGGAGAAGTTTCACCACATTATACATTTATTAGATATGTAAGAATTAAGAACATTTTATTAGGCAGGAAAATAAGGTCTTAAAAACAAAACAATTTTAAACTTATTAATGCATTAGAGTGTTTCAGAGAATTTAATTAAATAAATGAGACCAAACTATAACCAGATTCCTTGTGACTATTAACATTTATAAATTTAAAACTGAATAAAAAGTTTGAGTATAAAAGTTTAAGTAAAAACTAGAATTTTAAATTAGTAACTTGAATAAAATATTAATATTTAAATGGCTGACAAATACAAAGTCTTTTGGAAACACAAAAGTCTCATCAAGGATAGCAAGAAACTCATATTGACATGGGTCACTGATACAGAGAGATAAACATCTGAAACCTAGATATCAAGCACCTACTGCATGCCACCAAAAGACAGAACAAAGATACATAAGACAGCATGGTAAGGAAGACACAAAGAAGCACAGATAAGCAACTGCAACATGACTGAGAAAAGTACCTCAAAAGGAGGAAGGGCCAAGATGTTTGGGGAGCTTAGCGCACCCAGCCCAGATCTGAGGGTTAAAGAGGGTTTCCCTGGGGAGCAAGCGCGTCTTAACGGAACCATGGAAGAGAATGGGAAGCCACCTAGCACAGCAATGGTCTGAATCATAACAAATCAAGCAATCATCTACAAAGAAAGAGGAAAAGAAGGTAGTTTTAAGGGCTTTACAGAGATATCAAACTGTCCCAAGTTAGAATTGAAAAAAAAAAGAGGGCAGGAAGCCAGTCTGCATTGCTTGAAACTGAGGTTTCCTCCACTTACACTGGGATGTTCCTTATGCTGCAGACTCATTACTATGACAATTGGAGCACTCAGCTGTATGCCTATATGAACCAGGAAAAATCTGGAACCAGTCTAGAGGAAACTGAAACCAATCTGCTATAGAGGGGACTTCTGGTAAACAAAAAAGGGAGTTCATAGCCCTTTAGAATACTAAAGGTGGCACTTCGGTGACTGCATAGTTCTGCGTTCTCAATCCTGCCTACATTTCAGAAAAACAGAGATGCCAAAGATCCACCCCAGACCGGCTGTATCACTCTTTGGAGGTTGGAGTCCAAGAATATATGTGTGTAAGTGTTTGTTTTGCTATGGTAGTTTTTAGTAATAGCAATAATAGCAGTTGTAATATATGTTCACTATGAAACAAAATCTCAAACACAAGTATATAAAGAAATTTCCCCTCTTCACCTTCCCTAAGCCCAGAGGTATTTATTCTATAACATGTACGAGTTGGTCAGTAAATCTGTGTTTATTTTAAAGACCCCCCCCCAACTAATAGATAATGTGTCAATGGTAGAATCCAGGTGGTGGGTGTTCACTATAAAATTCAAACAACATTTCTGTTTTAATATAGTCATAATAAAATATCCAGGAAACAAAATCTCTCCAACTGATCAAGATGCATAGCCAGGACTGACAATCACTGGTCTAAGCCATAACCCAAATTGACAAATGAGAGAACTTTGGACTACAAAGGTAATGTTATGTGCCCCAAACCTAACAGGGTGTAGGGGGGCAGAGTCAGCCCATGAACCTGGATCCTACAGCTTTCTGTCCAGTGTTCTTCCCAGCACACCATGCCATCTCCAATAGAAGGGGCAGCCCTAGAGCAGACCAGGAAAGGAGACACAGGAGTTGTCTTTTCTGGACTTTAAATGACCAGGAGTCTTGTACTTTGATTCTTCCTTGTGGCAAAAAACAACATTGGAACTCAGCTGCTACAATCTCTAATTTGTGTATGTTAATTAAATTATACTTATCTGCCTTACTGACTCACATTGCCTTCAAATACTATAAGATTCCACAGAAAACTCAAGCATATATTCACCCTCATTTGCCTTCAAAAATATTAAAGTCTATTGCAACTCCTTGCTGTGGCAGAGAGGAAGGAAAAGGACATTTTCAAAAATATTAAGCACTATCTTCTAAAGCCAGTGAGGAATGACAATGAAATGACAGTGTAAGAACATTCCTAGTCATAAACCATAAGAGACATTTAATCTCACAAAACAAACAGCACTGCTGAGGGGTGGGAGAGGAGGTTTAGGGTGGCTGGGTTATGGACTTTGGGGAGGCTATGTGCTATGGTGAGTGCTGTGAATTGTGTAAGACTGATGATTCACAGTCCTGTACCACTGAAGCAAATAATACATTATATGTTAATTTTAAAAAGAGCATTCCTAGTCATAAGTGAAAATCAAAAGAGTAAATTGCAATTTTTTTTAAAGATTTATTTATTTAGTCGACAGATGGAGATCACAAGTAGGCAGAGAGGCAGGCAGAGAGAGAGGAGGAAGCAGGCTCCCCGCTGAGCAGAGAGCCCGATGATGCAGGGCTCGATCCCAGGACCCTGGGATCATGACCTGAGCCGAAGGTGCCACTGAGCCACCCAGGCGCCCCTAAATCTCAATTTTTGAATGGGGGATATTAGTATAAGTAAAAGGTTGGAAAATAATCTTTGTAGACACGAAGATTCATTTTGTGGAAGGAAGTGGAAAGACAGTGATTAAATTAAACAAGTCTGAATTCCAAGCAATATCATTACAAAATATAAGGCACTCTTTATTGCCAAGTTTTACATGCAACAAAGGCAACATTTTCCTTCTCCTACATAAAACTTAGAAAATGTCCAATTTATAGACTCTCTTTGTGAAAGAGCCCAAAGTTTAAGGAAACTAAGTGTTAAGGCTGCATCTGCTAGCCTAGGGAGAATTCTGGAAGCTGCCTCTTTGTCATGGCTTTTTGCTCTTCCCAGCAGTCAGTTCAAAATACAAAAAGATGTTGCTCAATTGCTTTTTCTCAGCCTCCTTACCTGCAAAAATGGGGACTACATGGTCTTTGAGGTACCTCACAATGCTAAAATCCTGGACTGAATACCTGTGTGCTGGGGCACCTGGTTGGCTGAATTGGTTAAGCCACTGCCTTAGGCTCAGGTCATGATCCCAGGGTCCTGGATTGAGTCCCAAACCAGGGGGTTCTTGGGGGGGGGGGTCACTGCTCAGCAGGGAGCCTGCTTCTCTGTCTCTGCCTCTGCCTATCACTCTGCCTGCTTGTGCTCTCTCTCTCTCTCTCTCTCTCTCTCTGACAAATACATAAATAAAATTTTTAAAAAATAAATAAAATAAATTTAAAAAATGAATACCTATGTGTTCCATCTAAGGCATTTGGCAGTGTCCCTAAGGAGTAACCTTAAACAGGACTACCTGGATATTTTTCTCCTATGTAATCATTCTTTGCTCATCTTCTATTCATTCCTAGCCAGTTCTTAAAAATGTAGTCTGCAAAGAAAATTACACAAAAGGAAAAGAAAAGAGTTATTTGAAAAGGCATCCCTTCTTCCTTTTTTGATGAGTATTTTTAAAAGAAATAAATGCAAAAAAAAAAAAAAATCAACTGACCAGGTGGGTCCTAAAGATGAAGGGGATTTTCTTCAGTCTTAAATTAATCCTTAGAAACAACTCAAAGGTTACAATTATTTCTTTATGACAAATTCAAGTAGCCCCTTCACATTAAAAAGGTCCTCAAAAGGTATCCTATCAACAGACTCCAACAATTATACCAAAGTCTACACTTTTTGACCCCCGTAATGAAAGGTCTAGGAAAAAAAGTAAACTGAGACAGCAAGACCTCATCATCATCCCAGGTAGGGAGGCTCCGAGTCATTTCTGGTGCTGAATACCTAGGGTGATTCTGAACCAAACCATTAATTTATGTGAGTTTGAACATGGGTCTAGATCTCTACAGACTTCTCCCAGGAGTTCATTCTAACAGCCTCAGCCCCAGAAACCACTCCACTCACTGCTGAGAAGAGGTCAGGAAAATCTGAGCATCCAGGACACAACGGCATGCCCAGAACAGACTCAGGAGCCAGACTGTGGGGCCTTAAGTTCTGGGTCTACCCATTCTTACCTGTGTAACCTGGATAGGTTACTTCCCCTCCTGTATAATAGGAATAATAACTTTTACCTTCTAAGGTCTTATGAAGATTAAAGAACTAGTTCTTTAATGAGTAGCACTGGGCATTATAGCAAGCACTCGTTAAATGTTTACTATCATCATTTAGACTTTTGGCACCTTTATTCAGTGCTGCTTTTAATCAGTGAATGATAAGAAGTCTGTGGTTACAGTATGGATTGCAAATTTTTAAAAATCTAAGTATCTGAAGACACAGGTGGGAGAAAGCTAATAAATGTTTTCCTTAACAAGCAAAAGGCTCTTACCTCTAAAATGTCATACTGGCAATCACACACACACACACACACACACACACACACACACACACATGCACACACACGCACACACACACAAATAATCTATACCATTTGTCAGTCAGTAGCTTCACCCCTGGAGTGGCAACTAACAAGCTTGTGAGTGTCCTGCTCATTTTTCTCTCACGTCTTTACTATATTCTAGGTACAACATTAAGGCTTTTATATACATTATTTGATTTAATACTTAAAACAACACTATGGTAGAGATCAGTATTGCTAGCATTTTTCAGGTGAGGTCCTTAAAGTTCTGAGAGGACAAACAGCTTTTCCCAGGGTCACACGTTTAAGATGTCTTGGATCTAGGAAGCAATCCCAGGTGTGATGACAAACACTGAACTCCCAACTACTGTATCACACTGCCACCTGTCATTTACACCTGCTTTGATGAAGGATATAAAGGAACTAATAATGCAAGAGATACGTATTCACATGAACATGGATCACTCTTCTTAGAGGAGAGGGTCTGTGGCCTCTTTCTGATCTCCAACTCACCTATGTTCCACACATCATTTTTAAGAAATACATTTCCTGGGGCACCTGGGTGGCTCAGTGGGTTAAGCCTCTCCTTAGGCTCATGATCTCAGGGTTCTGGGATCGAGCCCCACATCAGGCTCTCTGCTCAGCAGGGGCCTGCGTTCCGCCCCCCGCCCCACTCCCTGCCTCTCTGCCTACTTGTAATCTCTCACTCTATCAAATAAATAAATAAAATCTTTAAAAAAAAAAGAAATACATTTCCAAAGAGCTGTACTTCCAGTAGTTATTTTCTGGAGGAAAGGGAAAAAAATTCTATTTCAAAGACAGCTATTTTAATGTGTTTAGTTTTTCACTCAGAAACCCTACACAAGCATTCTTCAAATGCAAATTTGAAAAGGTATATATATATATATTTTTTTTTTTTTAATTGCAGAAGGAAGGAGGAGGAAGGTGGTATAATCAGGCATTGAACTGTAGAGCTCTTTCTCAAATTACAACTCACTCTTCGCCTCAGAGAAACACAATGAAAGGTACCCCACTCCTGAGCATATCAGACCTTTAGACTGAAATACAGCTTGGAGGAGAGATTACGCTGGAATTTTTTTCTTTAATGAACCTGACACAATCATTGGGCTTCAACTGCACTTACCCTATAGGCAGTTAAGTAAAAAATGTTCCCTACTTTTTCATTTGTGAGACGGTCTGAAGAAAATTAGGTTGATTTTGCTATAGTGAAATTGACAGTTGTAAAAAAGAATTAAAGCCAAAACTTTCTTTGTCCAAGTAGAAAACAGACAGACAAGGGTCATCTCCTTCGGGTTTGTATTTGAATAAACACATCGTGTGTGTGTGTGTGTGTGTGTGGTGTGGGGAAGGGGCAGTGTGCATGTGTACGTCCCAAATGTCAATTCCAGAATGATGCATGCTCTAGCTCTATTTCCCATCAAGTATTTTCATCTGTTTGGCTATTTCACCTCTACTCACTGAGGAATAAGTTAATCAAAAAATTCAATCTGTTTCAGGTGTTGCCTTCTCCAGGGATATAATCTCAAGATGTTGATCTCTTTCTATTCAATTAGTTATACCCTGTGACCTAAAAAATTATTGGGTTGCTCCAGTCTTTTCGTTATAAAATGTTGTTGATGCAATTCAATATACTCTTAAGGAGGTCAAGATTTAGAAGTAATTTGCTTTGGGTTTAGTTTCTGGCTATTCTTAAGATTTCATTAAAATAGATCCTAGAGCTTAACATTTTTGAATGTTATAATTATTTAACTTCCTTCAACAAAGGTTTTCTAGGCTACTTTTATTGAGAAGATACCACACAAGACATAGAAGCAGTTCTGTTTTTCCAAGTCAGATTCTAGAACAGCAGTTGGCAAACTTTCTATGAAGGACCAAAGAGTAAATATTTTCTGGTTTGCAAGCCTTATATGTCTCTGCTACAACTACTCAACTCCATTGTTGTAACATGAAAGTAGTCATAGAGGATATGAAATCAAATTAGCATCACTGTGTCCTAAGAAATCTTTATTTACAAAACCAGGCATTGAACCACATGTGGCCCACAGTCCAGTTTGCCAACCCTCTCTAGATCATCCTAAGAGGCTGAATTTCTAAGGGTGACTGACCTGTTATCCAACATCACAATACAGGTTGTATTAAAAATTGAGTGCTATAATTATCCATATACTTTAATGTACTTGACTGCATATCTGTGTTGTATTTCATGATAAAGTTAGGTTTTGTTTTTAAGTAAGTGACTAAGTGATCTAGGAAGCTGGTTGGTCAAGGCTTAGAAGCAGGATACAAAGGGAACTTTCCTAGATAGGTCAAAGATTTTCAGAGATTGAAAAATTTTAGAGTTGGAAGAAAGTTAATGTTACATAGTCCAACCTCCTTCCCAATGGAGTAATTCCTTTTGCAACATCCCTGGCAAGTATTCAGTTAATCTGTGAGGGAAAATGTTTCAGGCTAGACTGGGGGAAAGGATTGCCATTTTATAAAGCAAAACTGGTCTTTATTTCATTCAATAAATATTCCTATGGACCCCAAAAGCAAAGGCAAAAAAAGCCAAACAAGTGGAGCTCTATTAAAATAAAAAGCTTCTACACAGTAAAGCAAACGATCTACAAAATGTAAAGACAACCCACAGAATATGAGAAAGTATTCGCATATCATATATCTTATAGGGTTTAATACCCAAAGTATAAGAACTCCTACAACTTAAGAGTCAAAAAAATCCAATTAAAAACTTGGTAGAGGGGCGCCTGGGTGGCTCAGTGGGTTAAAGCCTCTGCCTTCGGCTCAGGTCATGATCTTAAGGTCCTGGGATGGAGCCCTGCATCAGACTTTCTGCTCAGCAGAGAGCCTGCTTCCTCCTCTCTCTCTGCCTGCCCCTCTGCCTACTTGTGATCTCTCTCTCTGTGTTAAATAAATAAATAAAATCTTAAAAAAAAAACTTGGTAGAATAACTGAACAGACATTTAAAAGAAGACCTACAAATGGCTAAGCAGTATATTGATGAAAAGGTATTCAACATCATTCATCAGGGAAAACCAAATCAAAATGTAAATATCACCTCACACCTAATAGAATGGCTACATCAAGAAGATAAATAAGAACTGGCAAGGATAGAGAAGAAGAAAGCCTCATGCACTGTTGGTAGGAATGTAAACTGGTATAGCCACTTTGGAAAACTGTATGGCAGTTCCTCAGAAAATAGAATTACCATATGATCTAGCAATCCTACTTCTGTATATTCAAATGAAATGAAAATAGGATATCGAAGAGAGATCTGCTCTCTCATGTTCACTGCCGCACTGTGTGTAGGTTTCCTCACACCAACAAGCTTTTCTCAGACACTAGCAGGGTGTCCAAGATTTCAACTCAATTTAACTCCATTCTGACACTACCTGGAGATTGCATCAGATTCCACAGATAAAAAGGCTCAGCCCCACAAGACAATCCTCCATGCAGAGGTCAACTGCAAGCCTAGGTTATATATTACCTGTGCTTCTAACTGATTAGATAATGTAAAAAAGTTCCTAAAACCCTCTCCTTGGTTTTGATTAATTTGCTAGAACAGCTTATAGAACCTAGAGAAACATTTTGCTTACTGGGTTATTACAAAAGGATATAAATTGGGAGCAGCCAAATGGGAGAGAAGCATAGAGCAAGGCATGGGGAAGGGCAGAGAGCTTCCACTCCCTTTCTAGGTGCACTCCCCTTCCAGTCCCTCCATGTGTTCACCAACCCAGAAGCTCCCTGAACAGCGACCTTTTAGGGTCTTAGGAAAGCTTCATTACATAGTCATGATGTATTAAGTCATTGGCCATTGGCAACTGATGAACTCTACAGCTCTTCTTCCCTTCTGGGACTGTAAGTTCCAACCCTCTAATCACATGGCTAACTCCACTGGCAACCATCCCCTGTTTTGCTTTACAAAAGTCACCTCATTAAGAAAATAACTTTATTGCTCACATCACTTAGAAAATTCCAAGAGTATTAGAAACTCTGTACCAGAAACAAGGACAAAAAAAATCCAGATTTATTATAAATCACAATAGCACACCAAGATACACACACACACACACACACACACACACACACACACACATATTATTGAGCCATGAGAAAGAAATCCTGCTATTTACAATATGGATGAGACTTGAGTAAAATACACAAGTGAAAAAGCCAGCCGGAGAAAGGCAAATACTTCAAGGTAGCATTTATATGTAGAGAAGGAAGGAAGGAAGGAAGGAAGGAACTCATAGAAAAGTGGTGTTTGTGGGCTAAGGAAAGTAGGAAGAGGTTGGTAAAAGGGTACAAACATTCAAAAATAAGTATTCCTATGCAATGGCCAGGTTCAAATCATAATGCTTGGCTCTGTGAGAATGCAAACATCTAAAACACTATCAGTCTCTTTGGGAGCTCACAATTTATTGGAAGAAATAAGACAGGATGCAGAGTTACAACAGAAAGTAGAAAAAGTATAGGTATTAGGACTTAAAGATAACCAAAGAAACCCCAACTTAAAAATGAGGGAAGTACTTGAATAAGCACTCCACAGACCTAGGAAGAGATGTTCCATGTCATCGGAAACCACAGAAATACAAAGTAAAAACCACAATAAGTTACCATCCACATCCATTAGATATGCAAAATATAAAGGATACTTTCAGGGCTGGCAGGCATGTAGTGCAATGAGGACACCCAGAGCTGCTGCGGGGACCGGATGAGTTTACAGGTATGAAGTGCTCAGAGGACTACCAGGCACAGTGAACTGTGTGAGTTTGCCATCCATCATCATCATGCTCTTTGAAATTATGCACTGATGGTGAAAGTGTAAATGGATATAACCAATTTGGAAAACAATTTGGCCTTAAATATGGCCCAGGAATTTCACTCCTGGGTAGATCCCTCGAGAAACTCCTGCACCTTGAAACATATACAAGAGGATTCATAAGAAAAAAAAATTTTTTTAAAGATTTATTTACTTGAAGAAGGGAGAGGGCAGAAGGAGAGGGAGAGATGGTTCTATGTAGACTCTGAGCTGTGCACAGTGCCCAATGCCTGGCTCCATCTCATTACTCTGAGATCACAACTCCAAGATCACAATCTGAGCCAAAACTAAGAGTCAGACACTTAACTGACTGCACCACCAGGCATCCCAAGAAAACTATTCTTTTTTTTGGACTAAGTTTATGTATTTATTGAATTTGTAGAATTTATAGTTTGACAACATAAAATTGAATCCAACAATCATGTAGCATGGTGTATTTCTTTTTTTTCTTTTTTTTTCAGTGTCACAAGACTCATTGTTTATGCACCACATCCAGTGCTCCATGCAATAGGTGCCCTCCTTAATACCCAGCAGCAGGTTCACCTATTCCCCCCATCCCCTCCCCTCCAAAACCTTCAGTTTGTTTCTCAGACTCCACAGTCTCTCATGGTTCCTCTTCCAATCTCCAATTTCCCCCAATTCATTTTTCCTTTCCTTCTCCTAATGTCCTCCATGTTATTCCTTATGCTCCACAAGTAAGTGAAACCATATGATAATTGACTTTCTCTGCTTGATTTATTTCACTCAGCATAATCTCCTCCAGTCCTGTCCATGTTGATACAAAAGTTGGGTATTCATCCTTTCTAATGGAGGCGTAATATTCCATTGTTTTTATGGACCATATCTTCTTTATCCATTCGTCTGTTGAAGCCATCTTGGCTCTTTCCACATTTGGCAATTGTAGCCATTGCTGCCATGAATATTGGGGTACAGATGGCCCTTCTTTTCACTACATCTGTGTCTTTGTAGTAAATACCCAGTAGTGCGATTGCAGGGTCATAGGGTAGTTCTATTTTTAATTTCTTAAGGAATCTCCACACTGTTTTCCAAAGTGGCTACACCAACTTGCATTCCCATCAACAGTATAAGAGGGTTCCCCTTTCTCCACATCCTCTCCAATACTTGCTTACTGTCTGTTAATTTTGGCCATTTGGTGAAGGTGGTATCTCAATGCGGTTTTGATTTGAATCTCCCTGATGGCTAATGATAATGAGGAACATTTTTTCATGTGTCTGTTAGCCATTTGTATGTCTTCTTCAGAGAAGTGTCAGTTCATGTCTTCTGTCCAGTTTTTGATGTGATTATCTTTTTTTGAGTGTTGAGTTTGAGGAGTTCTTTATAGATCTTGGATATCAGCCCTTTGTCTATAGTGTCATTTGTGAATATCTTCTCCCATTCCGTGAGTGGCCTATTTGTTTTGTTGATTGTTTCCTTTGCTGTGCAGAAGCTTTTTATCTTGATGAAGTCCCAAAAGTTCATTTTCACTTTTGTTTCCTTTGCCTTTGGAGATGGGTCTTAAAAGAAGTTGCTGTGGCTGATGTCAAAGAGGTTATTGCCTATGTTCTCCTCTAGGATTTTGATAGACTCCTGCATCATGTTAGGGTCTTTTATACATTTCGAGTTTATCTTTGTGTATGGTGTAAGAGAATGGTCGCGTATCATTCTTCTATACATAGCTGTCCAATTTTCCCAACACCATTTATTGAAGAGATTGTCTTTTTTCCACTGCATATTTTATTCCTGCTTTGTTGAAGATTATTTAACCATAGACTTGTGGGTCCATATCTGGGCTCCCTACTCTGTTCCACTGGTCTAAGTGTATGTTTTTGTACCAGTACCATGCGGTCTTAGTGATCACAGCTTTGTAGTAAAGCTTGAAATCAGGCAATGTGATGCCCCCCAGTTTTGTTTTTTTCAATATTTCCTTAGCAATTCGGGATCTTTTCTGGTTCCATACAAATTTTAGGATTGTTTGTTCCAGCACTTTGAAAAATGCCAGTGGAATCTTGATCGGAATGGCATTGAAAGTATAGATTGATCTAGGCAGTATAGACATTTTAACAATGTTTATCCTTCCAATGCTTGAGCATGGAATGCTCTTCCATGTCTTCTTCAATTTTTTTCATGAGTGCTCTGTAGTTCCTTGAGTACAGATCCTTTACCTCTTTGGTTAGGTTTATTCCCGGCTATCTTATGGTTCTTGGTGCTATAGTAAATGGAATGGATTCTCTAATTTCCCTTTCTATATTTACATTGTTAGTGTATAAGAAAGCAACTGATTTCTGCGCATTGATTTTGTATCCTGCCACATTACTCAATTGCTGTATGAGTTCTAGTAGTTTGAGGGTGGAGTCTTTTGGGTTTTCCATATAAAGTATGATGTCATCTGCAAAGAAAGAGAGTTTGACTTCTTCTTTGCCAATTTGAATACCTTTTGTTTCTTTTTGTAGTCTGATTGCTGTTGCGAGGACTTCTGGCACTATATTGAACAACAGTGGTGGGAGTGGGCATCCTTGTTATGTTCCTGATCTCAAAGGGAAGGCTGTCAGCTTTTCCCCATTGAGAATGACATTCACTGTGGGTTTTTCATAGTTTTTATGAAGCTGTAGAATGTTCCCTCTATCCCTATACTTTAAAGGGTTTTAATCAGGAATGTATGCTCTATTTTCTCAAATGCTTTTTCTGCATCAGTTGAGAGAACCACGTGGTTCTCTCTCTTCTCTTATTTCTTCTATCACATTGGTTGATTTGCAAATGTTGAACCACCCTTAAATCCCAGGGATAAATCCTACCTGGTCAGGCTGGATAATCTTTTTAATGTACTATTGGATCCTATTAGTTAGGATCTTGCCGAGAATCTTGGCATCCATATTCATCAGGGATATTGGTCTGAAATTCTCCTTTTTGAAAGGGTCTTTGCCTGGCTTGGGGATCAGGGTAATGCTGGCTTCATAGAAAGAGCTTTCATAGAAAAAGTTTTCCTTCAATTTTGTGAAAGAGCTTCAGGGGAATAGGTATTTTTTCTTCTTTGAATGTTTGGAAGAATTCCCCAGGGAATCCATCAGATCCTGGGCTCTTGTTTTTTGGGAGGTTTTTGATCACTGCTTCAATCTTGTTTTAGATATTGGTCTATTCAAGTTGTCAATTTCTTCCTGTTTCAGTCCTGGAAGTTTATAGGTTTCTAGGAATACATCCATTTCTTCCAGGTTGCTTAACTTATTGGCCTATAACTGTTGACAATAACACCTGATGATTGTTTCTATTTGCTTGGTGTTAGTAATCTCTCCCCTTTCATTCATAATGTTATTAATTTGGGTCCTCTCTTTTCTTTTGGCTTAGTTTGGCCAATGATTTATCAATCTTATTGGTTCTTTCAAAGAACCAGCTTCTAGTTTCATTGAGTCTTCTACTGTATCTCTAGTTTCTAACTCATTGATCTGTGCTCTAATCTTGATTATTTCCCTTCTTGTGTGTGAGGTTAGCTTAATTTGTTGTTATTTTCCAGTTCTTTAAGGTGTAAAGAGAGCTGATATTTTGGGGATTTTTCAGTTTTTTTGAGTGAGGCTTGGATGGCCATGTAAAGAAAATTGTTCTTAATAGTCCCAACTAGAATCATGCAAGTGTCTGTAAATGGTGGAATAGATATGTTGGGTATATTAGTATGCTGAAATACTATACAGGAGCAGATATGAATAAACTACACCAGTCCATAACAGCCTACATGAATCTCCAATTTATCTTAAGGTGAAAAAAAATGTCTCAAAAATACACTGTTCCTTTTTATATAAAATTCAAAAACTAAACTATGTGTAATGATACATGCTAGTTATCCTTGAATTTTAAGAAACAAAAATTTTCAAAATTTTGAGAAACTAAACTATATATTGTTTAGGGATATGAATGTATAGTAAAACTATAAAACAAAGCAAGAAAATAAAATCTTCAGATTTAGTAGAGTAGTTACTTTTAATATGGAAGAGGAAAAAAAATACAATCAGGGAGAGGCCACTGGAGTGTTCAAAGGCAATGTTTATGGTCTTTTGCTTAAACTGGGTATTAGATAAACAGGTGTTTAAGATTGTGCCATTCTTTACCTTATGTACACTTTATAAATATTTTATATCTACTCAATAATTGATAAACCTATTTTTTAAAAGAATTAAAGGAGGAGAGGTTACTTCTGACTGGGAGGAATTAGAAAGGTAGGTCACTATGGCCAATAGGATTCTTTTTTATCAACCTAGTTGGTGGTATAGCCTTGGGATCCTGCAGCTGCACTGGACTCCAAGGTAGAAAAAAATCTACAATTAGTGTGCCTGGTCACAGATTTCCAAGTGTCAATATTCCCTGAGGGTTTGGCATCCCTGACTTGAGGTGTTCTTGGCCTATAAGTCATTGCATTATGCCACATGGTCTCCCTGTGACTCAAATGCCATTTGTGTTGGGTGCTGAAAGAGTGCAGAGATTTGGGAGTGAAGGAATACAGGCCAGACAGAGTAATAGGAATATTTCAAGAAAACCAAAGAGCATTTTGGTTTCAGACCAAAATCAGCTAATTTAACCCATTCCTTTTCAATAGAGTCCATGATGTGGGGGGTACTACAGAATCAATCATATTCTAAAATCACTTAAATTTGGCTCAGAATGTATATTTTTAAAAATAGGCATATCCAATGATATAATTGTTCTTGGCAACTTAGACCAATAGGTTAAATTTAGGCTCTGGACACCAATCAGCACCTCTGCTCCTTCCCTCCTCCCTCCCTCCCTCTGCAGTCTTAGTTCCAGGCTCTGTGCTATCCTCAAGAGATTGAAAAAGTCCACCCCCAAGTATCCTTGCATCATGCTAGAAAGAGTTTAATAGATGCAACATGCACACCGCACCCACCCCAAGACAGGGCCTCTTACACTCTTAACCATGAGATGTATGTCCAGCCTTTTTAGATCCTCTGTGCCAGCACTCCTGCCAGAACAAAGGGGTCCAATAGGAGCTAGCAGTTCCTACCCACAAGCCTTCTTTCTCACCTCCTTCAACACAGGAGTTGATCTGAAGACCCTACACCTCAGGAAAGGGAATACAAGGAAATTGGCAGAATGTACATTATAAAAACCAAGACAGAATAATCTTTTCCAAACAGACATAAATATTTTTAGTTATTCTGCTTTGCCTATTCCAAAAAGGCTATGGGTGATTATAAGATATGGCTATTAAAAGTTAAAACTCGGGCGCCTGGGTGGCTCAGTGGGTTAAAGCCTCTGCTTTCGGCTCGGGTCGTGATCCCAGGGTCCTGGGATCGAGCCCCACATCGGGCTCTCGGCTTGGCGGGGAGCCTGCTTCCTCCTCTCTCTCTCTGCCTACTTGTGATCTCTGTCTGTCAAATAAATAAATAATCTTAAAAAAAAAAAAAAGTTAAAACTCATGTAATGGAAGGAAGAATCAAGATTCTGAAATCTTAAGCCAGGAATTTTCAAACTTTAATGTGCCTAAGAATAACCAGTGTTTCATCTAAAATGCAGATTACTGGGGCACCTGAGTGGCTCAGTTGGTCAAGCATCTGCCTTTGTCTTGGGTCATCATCCTGGGGTCCTGGGATCTAGCCCCATGTCAGGCTCTGTGCTCAGAGAGGAGTCTGCTTCTCCTTCTCCCTCTGCCCCCTTCTTGTGCTCTCTAATCCTCAATAAATATCTTTAATTAAAACATTAATAAAAGGGGTACCTGGGTGGCTCAGTGAGTTAAGCCTCTGCCTTTGGCCCAGGTCATGATCTCTGGGTCTTAGTTGAGCCCCATGTCAGGCTCTCTGATCAGCAGGGAGCCTGCTTCCTCCTTTCTCTGCCTGCCTCTGCCTACTTGTGATCTCTCTCTCTGTCAAATAAATAAATAAAATCTTTTAAAAAATTAATGAAATAAGGGGCGCCTGGGTAGCTCAGTGGGTTAGGCCTCTGCCTTCAGCTTGGGTCATGATCTCAGGGTCCTGGGATCGAGCCCCACATCGGGCTCTCTGCTCAGCGGGGAGCCTGCTTCCTCCTCTCTCTCTGCCTGCTTCTCTGCCTACTTGTGATCTCTGTCTATCAAGTAAATAAAAAAATTAATGAAATAAAATGCAGATTATTAAGGTCCAAGGTCCAAGAAATCTACTCCAGATCTGGGGTGAGGTCCAGAGTCCATATGAACAGCACTCCAGGTGATTTCTGATGCTAGAAGTCTAAGGATAGTCCTCTTAAAACTGACTTTTGCTAAAATGAGCATTATAATTGAAAGCTGAGCTTTGTGTTTCCTGGTAGCCAAAGCAAAAAGGGGAAACATGATATATTATGTAACTATCACTATATTTATCCAAACATCTTATAAATTCTAAAATTAATATAATGTGTTATTACTATTCATATAATAAACAGTCTCTAAGCTGAATTACTTGAAATATGTAAATATTATCTCCTAAAAGTTTGAATAATTTGGCTGAGAAAATAATGTAAAAATAGTATTAGTCAATAAAATTCTAAGTCCATTTTACTCCTGGAAGTAATGTGTGAAGCCAATGTCCTATAACAATTATAAATCTGGCTCTGGCTCCTAAGCCTCCCCAAAAGATGGCTTTCATTAAGTTTCATTAAGTTTCAACAAACTTAATGGAGCCCTACCACAGTCCTATGGGTGGGAAACAAAGAGGTCATATTAGACATAGGGAGTGAGAATATCATTCTAGATGTACCTGTACTTTCTTTTGTCCATAGAACTGACAAAGACTTCCTAGAAGTAATCTACAATCCAGATGACCTGCTCTTTTATGATAATTCTATTTGTATATTCCTTTATAGTTCTTAGAAAAATTCTAAATATGGATAAATTCTAAATATGGAAAAATTATAAATATGGATAAAGAAGATGTGATTACACACACACACACATACACAATGGGATACTATGCAACCATCAAAACTCTGAAATCTTGCCATTTGCAATGGTGTGGATGGAACTAGAGGAAGCAAAGTAAGTCAATCAGAGAAAGATAATTATCATAAGATCTCACTCACCTGAGGAATTTGAGAAACAAGACAGAAGATCATAGGGGAATGGGAGAAAAAATGAAACAAGATGAAACCAGAGAGGGAGACAAACCATAAGAGACTCTTAATCTCAGGAAACAAACTGAGGGGTTGCTAGAGGGGAGGAGGGTGGGAGGGATCGGGTGGCTGGGTGATGGACACTGGGGAGGGTATGTGTTATAGTGAGCACTGTGAATTGTTTAAGACTGATGAATCACAGACCTGTACCCCTGAGACAAATAATACATTATATGCTAAATTTTTTAAAAAATCACAAATACATCTCAGGATATCCCTGCATCTTTGATGAGAAAAGTGAGATTGACAAGAATGCATAATTTTGTCAATGACACCCAAAAAATTGATTTCTAAAGTCCTGTGTGAAAGCATGAGTGTTTTGTTGGTTTAAAAAATGATTCCATGAATAGATTTCTTTATCTACATATGTTGGTTTTTTCTTGGTTTCAAGAAAGAAGCTATTTGTCACATTGTAAATAGCTACCTAAACAGATGGTTCCTCACACATTAGATGCTATCATAGGCACAGAGATTCATGACATGACATTTTTAATATCTGGTAATTACTTAGATTTAAAGGAGTCAAAGTCAGATTCTATAAAAACATCATTTTGCCTTTAAAATTAATGCTACTCCCACTCCGCCTAATGCATCTGAGTATAATGTGAACTCAGTGTGGGGAAATCTAAGAATTTGGGGGAAACTAGCATTTGCAGTCACAGAAAAATATCCTATCTTCTTTCATTCAAAAATATGTAAAAACTAACTTAAAATACAGCATTTACAGCCCTAAGCTGTAACAAACGAAATAAAGCAATTAGATTCAGTGACTGCATTGAGAACCTATGATGCCCAGGCATGGTGTTAAAAATACACTGAAAATACAGGAATAAGGAATAAGATGAAGTTCCTGACCCAGAGGCACTCAGAGATTCGAGAGTGAGTTGGATATGTAAGCACATAAATTAAAATGCAGTGTGAGGAGAGTTGAAATAAATGTAAAATGTACAAGGTCAGAGTCATAACATTTTCCCTGGGTTTCAAAGAATTTGTCATCTCCACAACCTTCATTCCACCCACGGTGTGAAATATGTATATTACAAAGCATGAGGACTTCTGTCTGGTCCCTCTGGTTTGGTTTGGACCTTGTTTTTGGCCAAGTTAGAGGAGAACATGACTCTTGGGTGAGCACTATACACAGTGTACATACTAAGACTCAAATCTTCCATCACTACCATTCCACATGGTCTCAAGCACTGTGGGTCCTGGCATTCCTCCAATCCTACCTGAATATCTCTACCTACTGTTTTGTTAAACAACTTTAATAATTAAGTCACATTTCCAGCATTAAAAAAAAAGGCCCTTCTAGGCAGCTTCATGTGAATAAGGTGTGGCATTATCCAACAAGAACTGAGATATAAGATTCTCTGGCCAATCAGTCACAGAGCTACAACTTAGATCCCTAGACCCTGACTCAAAACCCAAACTGTCTAGTAGTCAGTCCTCTCCAGAGAAGTTTACTTTGTTGTCCCCACCCCTTAAGAGATCAGTAAAATCTTTCATTCCTCCCAGTTTTAGAAAAACAAGGTTTTACCACATTTTCATTCCTTCTCAGTACGTTTCTTTAAGTAAACAAAGCAGTTTGACATGTTTACTAACTTTAACTGAAGTCCTTCTCAAGTTCCTTTCTCCCTGCAAACCCTAATAGCAGGAATGACAGTATAATCAAGCAAGCAGTACCACTAACTCACCTATAATCACCATGGCTTCTGGACTCACCTCTTGTCATCC
Source organism: Taxidea taxus jeffersonii (assembly GCA_003697995.1). NCBI lineage: Eukaryota > Metazoa > Chordata > Mammalia > Carnivora > Mustelidae > Taxidea > Taxidea taxus. The sequence goes on from RCUC01166172.1 coordinate 47,897, forward strand.
CCAATAAGAGAATGACCAAGAATATTAACTGTCACTTTACACACTGCCAGCACTATACTTTCCAGGACACACATTTGGTTGAATGATGCTCTGAGGAAGCGTATGAACAAAAATGATCAAGTGACAATTAGCCCAATCATCCATGGGTATCAGGTGGTTTTCCAGTTTAAAATTAGTCTGCAGATTTAGAGAGGCAAGATGGCAGAGGAGTAGCGGACTGAAATGACATCAGGTCCCAGTTCAGCTAGATAGTTATCAAACCATTCTGAACACCTACAAACTCAACAGGAGATAGAAGAAAAGAATAGCAGCAATTCTAGGAACAGAAAATTAACCACTTTCTGAAAGGTATGATGTGCAGAGATGTGAATCCGAAGCAATGGGAAGATAGACTACAGGAGGAGGGGCCGGCTCCCAGCAAGCAGGGGAGCAGCGGAGCACAAAATCAGAACTTTTAGAAGTCTGCTCCACTGAGGGATATTGCTCCAGAGGCTAAGCTGGGATGGAGCCCTCACAGGGACAGTGTAGTCTCAGGACCCGCAAGGTCACTGAAAGACTGGGGAGTATCTGAGTGTGGCAGAGCTCCCAGATATCAGAGCAGAGAAGCCAACTATAGCAACAGGGCTCAGGAGTGAGCTCACAGCTCCGGGTTACCTTAAACCATGATCTTCAGCACAGTTGGGTCACTGCTTTTTGAGTAGGGACCCCACAAGTGGCAGATCCAGGGAGACTCATCTTCCTCCTCTGGAGGCAGGAATCTGCTGGGTTTGAAGACTCCAAACAGGGCTGTACATCACCGATAGAAACACTCAGTCACAGGCTGGGTGAGCCCAGAGCATGGCTGGAGACCAGGGAGATGGGAATGACTGACCCCTTTTCTCTGAGGGCGCACTGAGGAGTGGGGCCCTGAGCTCTTGGCTCCTCCAGGCTGGAGATTGGGAGGCCGCCATTTTCATTCCCATCCTCCAGAGCTTTACAGAAAGCATTTAGGAAACAAAAACTCCTGAGAGCGAACTCAAGCAGATTTCTTAGACTGGCCTCTGGCAAAGGCAGTGCAATTCCACCTTGGGCAAAGACATCTGAGAATCACTTCAACAGGACCCTCCCCCAGAAGATCAGCAAGAACATCCAGCCACGACCAAACTCACTGATCAAGGAGAACAGCAGAACTCCAGAGACACAGGAAAGCAATGCATGGAATTCATGGCTTTCTCCCCATGATCCTTCAGTCTTGCAAAGTTAAATTAAATTTTTATAATTTTTTTTCTTATTCTAATTTTTTTAACTTTTCCTCTTCCTCTTTCTACATTTTGTAACTAGTTTATCTTTACACTACCTTCTAAAAAAATCTTTTTAAACCTTCATTATTATAGTCATATTTTATCCTTCATTGAATCTAACCTTATTTTTTTGTATACATACAGGGTTTTTTTTTTCTAAAAAATTTTGGGATACAATTTCTTCTAATAGATCAAAATATATCCTAAATCTAGCACTGGGCTTTGTTCTAATCTCCAGCCTGAGCACATTCTCTCTCTCTTTTTTTTTCTTCTTTCTTTTTCTAACCAACTTACCAATTCCTTTTTTAGAAATTTTTAAAATTTTCATCTTTACAGTCATATTCCAACCTTTCATTGTGTTTACCCTTATTTGTGTGTGTGTGTGTGTGTGTGTATATATAAGTTTTTCTTTCTTTAAAATTTTGGGAGGTAGTTTCTTCTAAAAGACCAAAATACACCAAAAACCAAGTGGGTAGCTCTGTTCTATTTACCAGCCTAATAATAAATTAATGCTATATATATATATTTTTTTTTTTCTCTTTACCTCCATTCTTCTCCCCCCAGTTTGATATCTCCTCTGATGTGGTTAGCATACATTTTTCTGGGGTCTTTGCCACCCTTTTAGTTATTTTTTCCTTCATATATTCTTATCCGGATAAAATGACAAGGCGGAAAAACTCACCACTGAAAAAAAGAACAAGAGGCAGTACTGATGGCTAGGGACATAATCAATACAGACATTGGTAATATGTCAGATCTGGAGTTCAGAATGACAATTCTCAAGGTGCTAGCTGGGCTCGAAAAAGCCATGGAAGATATCAGAGAAACCCTGTCTGGAGAAATAAAATCCCTTTCTGGAGAAATAAAAGAACAAATATCCAAACAAGCTGAAATAAAAAAGCTATTAATGAGGTACAATAAAAAAATGGAGGCTTAGGGGTGCCTGTGTGACTCGGTGGGTTGGGCCACTACCTTCAGCTTTGGTCATGATCTCAGGGTCCTGGGATCGAGCCCCTTGTCAGGCTCTCTGATCAGTGGGGAGCCTGCATCCCCCTCTCTCTCTGCCTGACTCTCTGCTTACTTGTGATCTCTCTCTCTGTCAAATAAAATCTTTTTTAAAAAATGGAGCCTTGTACTGCTAGGATAAGTGAGGCAGAAGAGAGAATTAGTGATATAGAAGGCCAAATGAATAAAGCTGAGCAAAAGAGAGACAAACAACTACTGGACCGTGAGGGGAGAATTCGAGAGATAAGTGATACCATAAGACAAAGCAATATAAGAATAATTGGGATTCCAGAAGAAGAAGAAAGAGAGAGGGGAGCATAAGGTATATTGGAGAGAATTATCACAGAGAATTTCCCCAATTTGGCAAAGGGAACAAGCATCAAAATCCAGGAGGTGCAGAGAATTCCCCTCAAAATCAATAGGAATATGTCCACACCCCTATAGTAAAACTTACAAGTCTTAGAGACAAAGAGAAAATCCTGAAAGCAGCACAGGACAAGAAGTCTGTAACATACAATGGTAAAGATATTAGATTGGCAGCAGATTTATCCACAGAGACCTGGCAGGCCAGAAAGAACTGGCATGATATATTCAGAGCACTAAACGAGAAAAACATGCAGCCAAGAATACTATATCCAGCTAGGCTATCACTGAAAATAGAAGGAGAGATAAAAATCTTCCAGGACAACCAAAAATTAAAAGAATTTGCAAACATCAAACCAGCCCTACAGGAAATATTGAAAGGGGTCATCTAAACAAAGAGAGACCCTAAAAGAAACAGACCAGAAAGGAACAGAGACAATATACAGTAACAGTCACCTTCCAGGCATTACAATGGCACTAAATTCATATCTTTCAATAGTTACTCTGAATGTAAACAGGATAAATGCCCCAATCAAAAGACACAGAGTAACAGAATGGATAAAAAAGCAAATTCCATCACTATGCTGTCTACAAGAAACTCATTTTAGACGCAAGAACACCTCCAGATTTAAAATGAGGGGATGGAAAACAATTTACCATGCTAATAGACATCAAAAGAAAGCCAGGTGGCAATCCTCATATCAGATCAATTAGATTTTAAGCCAAATACTATAATAAGAGATGAGGAAGGACACTATATCATATTCAAAGGGTCTGTCCAACAAGAAGATCTAACAATCTTAAATATCTATGCCCCTAACATGGGAGCAGCCAACTATATAAACCAATTAGTAACAAAATCAAAGAAACACATTGACAATTATACAATAATAGTAAGGGAATTAACACCCCCCTCACTGAAATGGAAAAATCATCAAAGCAAAAGGTCAACAAGGAAATAAAGATCTTAAATGACACACTGGACTAGATGGACATCACAGTTACATTCACAGCATTCCATCCCAAAGCAACAGAATACACATTCTTCTCTGGTGCACATGGAACATTCTCCAAAATAGATCCCATCCTGGGTCACAAATCAGGTCTCAACCAGTACCAAAGACAGGGATCATTCCCTTCATATTTTAAGACCACAATGCTCTGAAGCTAGAACTCAATCACAAGAGGAAAATTGGAAAGAACACAAATACATGGAGGCTAAGAACATCCTACTAAAGAATGAATGGGTCAACCAGGAAATTAAAGAAGAATTGAAAAAAATTCATGGGAAAAAATGATAGTGAAAACACAACGGTTCAAAATCTGTGGGACACAGCAAAAGCAGTCCTGAGAGGAAAATATATAGCAATACAAGGCTTTCTCAAGAAACAAGAAAGTTCTCAAGTATACAACCTAACCCTATACCTAAAGGAGCTGGAGAAAGAACAACAAAGAAAGCCTAAACCCAGCAGGGAAAGAGAAATCATAAAGATCAGAGCAGAAATTAATGAAATAGAAACCAAGAGAACTGTAGAACAAATCAATGAAACTAGGAGCTGGTTCTTTGAAAGAATTAATAAGATTGATAAACCCCTGACCAGACTTATCAAAAAGAGAAGAGAAGAGAAAGGACCCAAATTAATAAAATCATGAATGAAAGAGGAGGGATCACAACCAACACCAAAGAAATACAAGCAACTATAAGAACATATTATGAGCAAATATACACCAGCAATTTGACAATGTGGAAGAAATGGATGCATTCCTAGAGACATATAAACTACCAAAACTAAACCAGGAAGAAATAGAAAACCTGAACAGACCCATAACCAGTAAGGAGATTGAAGCAGTCATCAAAAGTCTCCCAACAAACAAGAGCCCAGGGCCAGACAGCTTCGTGGGGAAATTCTACCAAACATTTAAAGAAGAATTAATACCTCTTCTCCTGAAACTGTTCCAAAAAATATAAATGGAAGGAAAACTGCCAAACTCATTTTATGAGGACAGCATTGCCTTGATCCCAAAACCAGACAAAGATCCCACCAAAAAAGAGAATTACAGGCCAGTATCTTTGATGAACACAGATACGAAAATTCTCACCAAAATACTAGCCAATAGGATCCAATAGTACATTAAAAGTATTATTCACCACAACAAAGTAGTATTTATTCCTGGGCTGCAAGGTTGGTTCAACATCCCCCAAATAAATGTGATACAATACATTAATAAAAGAAAGAACAAGAACCATACGAAACCCTCAATAGATGCTGAAAAAACACTTCATAAAGTACAGCATATTTCTCTTTTTTTTCTTTTTTTTTGAATTAACATATGATGTATTATTAGCCCCAGAGGTACAGGTCTATGAATCATCAGGTTTACACACTTCACAGCACTCAGCATAGCACATACCCTCCCCAATTCCACCCTCTCCCTACCCATATCCCCCTGGCAACCCTCAGTTTGCTTTGTCAGCATCCTTTCTTGATCAAAATTCTTCAAAGTGTATAGATAGAGGATACATTCCTCAATATTATCAAAGCCATCTATGAAAAACCTATAGTGAATATCATTCTCAATAGGGAAAACATGAAAGCTTGTCCCCTAAGGTCAGGAACAAGGCATGGATATCCACTATCACCACTACTATTCAACACAGTACTAGAAGTCCTAGCTTCAGCAATCAGACAACAAAAAGAAATTAAAGGCATCCAAATCAGCAAAGAAGAAGTCAAAGTCTCACTCATTGCAGATGATATGATACTTTATGTCAAAAACTCAGGACTCCACTCCAAAACTCCCAGAACTTGCACAGGAATTCAGTAAAGTGTCAGGATATAAAATCAATGCACAGAAATAAGTTGCATTTCCATACACCACCAACAAGACAGAAGAAAGAGAAATCCAGGAGTCGATCCCATTTACAATGGCACCCAAAACAGTAAGATACCTAGAAATAAACCTAACCAAAGAGGCAAAGAATCTGTACTCAGAAAACTATAAAGTACTCATGAAAGAAATTGGGGAACACATAAAGAAATGGAAAAACGTTCCATGCTCATGGATTGGAAGAACAAATATTGTTAAAATGTCTATGCTTCGGGACGCCTGGGTGGCTCAGTTGGTTAAGCGGCTGCCTTCGGCTCAGGTCATGATCCCAGCGTCCTGGGATCGAGTCCCGCATCGGGCTCCTTGCTCGGCAGGGAGCCTGCTTCTCCCTCTGCCTCTGCCTGCCTCTCTGTCTGCCTGTGCTCTCTCTCTCTCTCTCTAACAAATAAATAAATAAAATCTTAAAAAAAAAAAGTCTATGCTTCCTAAACCAATCTAATTTATGCATTTAAATTATGCATTTAATGCAATCCCTATCAAAATACCATCCAATTTTTTCAAAGAAATGGAACAAATAATCCTAAAATTTATATGGAACCAGAAAAGACCTCGAATAGCCAGAGGAATATTAAAAGCCAAAAAGAAAGCCAAAGTTGGTGGCATCAGAATTCCAGACCTCAAGCTCTATTACAAAGCTGTCATCATCAACACAGTATGATACTGGCACAAAAAGAGACACATAGAGCAATGGAACAGAATAGAGAGCCCAGAAATAGACCCTTAACTCTATGGCCAACTAATCTTCGACAAACCAGGAAAGAATGTCCAATGGAAAAAAGATAGCATCTTCAACAAATGATGTTGGGAAAATTGGACAGCCACATGCAGAAGAATGAAAGTGAACCACTTCCTTACACCACACACAAAAATAGACTCCAAATGGATGAAAGACCTCAATGTGAGACAGGAATCCATCAAAATCCTTGAGAACACAGGCAGCAACCTCTTCCACCTCAGGCACAACAACTGCTTCCTAGAAACATCACCAAAGGTAAGGGAAGCAAGGGCAAAAAAGAACTATTGGGACTTCATCAAGATCGAAAGCTTTTGCACAGCAAAGGAAACAGTCAACAAAACCAAAAGACAACTGATAGAATGGGAGAAGATATTCGCAAATGAGCTATCAGATAAAGGGCTAGTACCCAAAATCTATTAAGAACTTACCCAAAGAACAAATAATCCAGTGAAGAAATGGGCAGAGGACATGAACAGACATTTCTGCAAAGATGACATCCAGATGGTCAACAGACACATGAAAAAATGCTCCACATCACTCAGCATCAGGGAAATACAAATCAAAACCACCATGATATACCACCTCACACCAGTTAGAATAGCTAAAATTAATAAGTCAGCAAACGACAGATGTTAGCAATGATGCAGAGAAAGGGAAACCCTCTACACTGTTGGTGGGAATGCAAGCTGGTGCAGCCACTCTGGAATATAGTATGAAAGTTCCTCAAAAAGCCAAAATTAGAGTTATCCTATGACCCACCAATGACACTACTGGGTATTTACCATAAAGATACAAATGTAGTGATCCGAAGGGGCACGTGCATCCGAATGTTTATAGCAACAATGTCCACAATCACCAAACTATGGAAAGAACCTAGATGTCCATCAACAGATGAATGGATAAAGAAGATGTGGTATAAAAAAAGGGGGAGGAGTCAAGATGGCAGAGAAGTAGCAGGCTGAGACGACATCAGGCAGCAGGAGATCAGCTAGATAGCCTATCAAACCATTCCGAACACCTACGAATCCAATAGGAGATTGAAGAGAAGAAAAACAACAATTCTAGAAACAGAAAGTTGACCACTTTCTAAAAGGTAGGACCAGCGGAGAAGTGAATCCCACACTACGGGAAGATAGACCCCAGGGGGAGGGGCCGGCTCCCAGCAAGCGGCGGAACAATGGAGCACAAAATCACGACTTTTAAAAGTCTGCTCCAGGGAGGGACATCACTCTAGAGGCTAAACTGGGGTGAAGACCTCGCGGGGACAGCGTGGACTCAGGTCCCACAGGGTCACAGAAAGATCGGGGGTGTCTCAGTGTCGCAGAGCTCACAGATATTAGAGCAGGGAAGCCGGCTGCGGAGACAGAGCCGAGGTTTCCTAGAGCCGTGGTCTTTGACGTGGGCCAGTGAACTGTGCGAGGGGTCCCCACAAGATCCGGGGACACTCCGACACAGGAGAGCTCAGGGATCTACGGGGTTCGGAGACTCCAGGTGGGACTCTGCCAGAGACAGAGACTCTTGGTCACAGGCTGGGTGAGCTCGGAACACTCCCAGAAGCCAGTGAGACGGGACTGATTACGCACGATTTTCTCCAAGCGCGGCTGGAGGCTGGGGAGACGGAAGTGATTAAACGCTTTTCTCTGAAGGCGCACTGAAGACTGGAGCCCCTAGCTCTCGGCTCCTCCGAACCGGAAATTGGGAGGCCGGCATTTTCATTCCCGTCCTCCGGAACTCTACGGAAAGCGTTCAGGGAACAAAAGCTCCCGAAAGCGAACCTGAGAGGATTACTTAGCCCGGCCCCTGGTAAGGACGGTGCAATTCCGCCTGGGGCAAAGACACCTGAGAATCACTACAACAGGCCCCTCCCCCAGAAGATCAAAGAAATCCAGCCAAGACCAAGTTCACTTAACAAGGAGAACAGCGGATTCTTATCTGGACAAAATGGCAAGGCGGAAAAAGTCACCACAAAAGAAAGAGCAGGAGACAGGACCGAAGGCTAGGGACCTAATCAATACAGACATTGGTAATATGTCAGATCTGGAATTCAGGATGACGATTCTCAAGGTTCTAGCCGGGCTCGAAAAAGGCATGGAAGATATTAGAGAAACCCTGTCAGGAGAAATAAAAGCCCTTCCTGGAGAAATAAAAGAACTAAAATCTAA
>ML111114.1:8350-78223 GCA_003697995.1 Taxidea taxus jeffersonii
AAAAAAAAAAGTAAATCTGATCATATTACTTTGCTTAAAACCCTCCAATGATTCCTTGGTCACTCAAAGAAAATTTAAAGTCTTTATAATGACCTAGACTGCTCTGTGTAGCCCCTTCCATCCACCCTGCACTTCATCCTGTGACTTCTATGACCTTTGCGTGAGCTACTCTCCCCTTGGGCATTTGGCCAAAATCGCCCTGGCCTCCTGGCTGACCCTGGAACAAGCCAGCATCACCTGTGCCCTCCTACTAGAATGTTCTTTCCCAAGCTATCCCTGCAGGCTGTCTCCTTGTCCCCCCTCGGATCTTTGCTTCTCAACCAGGCTTTTCCTGACTGGTCATCTGACACCTCATATATCATCTGTCTCCTTCCACCAGGGTATAAATGCCATAGGAGCAGGCACTTCTCTCCATATTTGCTCCTCTGCCTAGGAAAGTAGTGACACATTGCATTCAGAGACAGTAGTTTTCTTCAGCTTAAACACACCAATAGAATCATTTTCACCTTTCATTTCTGTTACTCAACTTTGCCCTTTTTCTCTCTAATTCAAAGGATGAATCATGACCTGAGCCCAAGGCAGAGGCCTTAACCCACTGAGCCACCCAGGCGCCCCGCACATGCATTTCTTACAAGGTCTCTCAAATTTGGAGGTGGGGATAAATAAATGTGAAAAATTAATTTGATATTACATTCTGGACCTACACAGTCCACACATGCACATAAAAAAAATAACTCGTGATTTGGAATCATGTCTGAAAGGTCTTATTCTGAGTCTTATTTTGAGACTATATTAAAAACACCTTCAAAGTTGGCACACATTAGACAAACCAAATAGTTATGCTAGTAAATGCTAACTACCCCCCTCCAAAAAAAAACAAAAATAGGTGGAGAGGTGGCTCAGTTGGTTAAGCGGCTGCCTTCGGCTCAGGTCATGATCCCAGCATCCTGGGATCGAGTCCCACATCGGGCTCCTTGCTCGGCAGGGAGCCTGCTTCTCCCTCTGCCTCTGCCTTCCTCTCTGTCTGCCTGTGCTCGCTTGCTCTCTCTCTAACAAATAAATAAAATCTTTTTAAAAAAATTAAAAAAAAAGTCCGTCTTACTATTAGGCATACTAGAAGATCAACTCCACTCGGGTCATATTTGTGGTCTGGGTATTTTGGTTGGTGCTCGTAAGCTCTCTGTAGAGACAAAAAGAAAGACAGCTAAATGCAAGTTCATCACTTTATGATTTGCATTTCAATAATATGGAATTCCACATATTGCATTTTTTCCTTCATTAAGCGTGATTCCCCTGTGTGCACTGGTGACAAGCAATTCCCTGCAGAAAAGAAAGTGGACCCCCACTCAACATTATTTCTTGGTGAACAGGTAACCTATGTCTGTTCCTCTTTTCTGATTTTTTTCTTTAATGTTTAGGTTTAGGGTTTGCCTCAAGTCTACTGAAAGCATAATAGAGAGAGGAGCCTGCCTGCATTGTGAAAAAAAACAGGGTTGACAGTATTTGTCCTAAACATCCCTCAAGAACCTTTTCTGGGCCACTTCCTACCCTGGTGGTGACTTGCCCATGAAAATAATTAGTCCCATAATGTTATTCTTTCTTCATCAATCAACGCCTTCAGAAAGTAACTCATTCTTCTTAAACAATGTATGACAGATCTAGGTTAATATAGTTCACTTTGTAGGTCTGCTTACATCTTAGGAAGGAAATGCTTTTAGCAAAGGAATGAATTTCTAGTTGAGAATTCTAAGTGTTGCTCAATTAATGGAAAAGTGCTTTTTTTATTATTGGAAATTCAGAAGTTTTATTCTCTCTCTCTCTCTCTTTTTCGTTACATTATGAAAAGTGCTTTTGTAGACAGAAGGCTTTCCCAGGATCCCAAGAACACAAGCGATGAAGGCAGCTTTCTCTACTTTCACTGAAGTTTCATCCAGGATGGTGTGGGGCTCTAAAAGGTGTGTTCCTGAGTGAGCTCTTGGGGTCACCCCATTGTACGCTTATTTCCAGTTAAATCAAGTCTTCTTTAATACCTCCTGGTCTCTCCTGCCTCAATGCCTTTGCTTCTTTCCACAGAACATGCTTACCTTCTGCCTTATTCTGTTGCTAATTAATTCTAACTCATTCTTCAGGATTCTGTTTAAGCATTGCTTCCCCAGGAAGAATTCTCTGACTCTCTAGATTGTGTCAGCTGTACTATGTATCCTGTGCTTGCCACTTTACCCTTCTTCTTTGGATCCTTGAAGCCCTTTGCTTAAAGGAAAGCCCTTTGCTTTGACTTGTTTGAGGTCTGTCTTCATCTCCATGGATGCACCATGCTGTCTTGTTCATTAGGTGACCCCAATGACCAGCACACTGCCTAATACAGAATACTGTTTAATATATATATTTTTAATAAATAAATGGTATTGTGTATGATTTTATCCTTGAAGTGGATAATGAATACCCATTAAACGAGGTAACATTTTTTCAATCTGCTATTAGTTTTGAATAGTATTTGGCATTGCTTATGTTTTGCATAGAGCATATGCCAAAGCTTTTTAAACAGCTATATTGAAGTTAATTTTTCATGCTATCAAATTCATTCATTTTAAGTATACAATTCAAGGATTTTTAGTAAATTTACAGAGTTGGGAGAGCTCACCACAATTCAACTTAGTAACATTTCCATCACCCCAAAGACATACTTCATAAGCATTTGTGGCCAATCCCCATTCTCACTCCAACCCCAGGAAACCACTAGCCTGCACTTTATCCTTATAGATTTGGGGTGAAGCACTTTAAAAGGCTGCATACTCAAAATTAGTGACACTGTTGGTAATATTTCTTACCTGTGCCAGAAAAGCTAGAAATCCACCCATGGTAGTTGAGGGAACAAATACCATGCTAGAAATCAAGGCAGGCAAGTTGAAATGAAGCAGCATAATGTCAAACATGATGATTGAGGTCTACAAGGCAAGTTAAAATACATCGCAAGTCAGACATATGCAGTCCATTGATATTAGGGAAAATATTTAAGATGTAAATGTTCTTGGGATGCCTGGGTGGCTCAATGGGTTAAAGCCTCTGCCTTCAGCTCAGGTCATGATCCCAGGGTCCTGGGATCGAGCCCTGCATCGGGCTCTCTGCTGGGCGGGGAGCCTGCCTCTCCCTCTCTCTGTGCCTGCCTCTCTGCCTACTTGTGATTTCTGTCTGTCAAATAAATAAATAAAATCTTAAAAAAAAAAAAAGATGTAAATGTTCTCATCATATACATCAGAATTTTCCCATATACAGATTCACCCCTTTCAGATGGAGAAAGGGAGTGAGGGGTTTTTGTTAATGAGAATAAATGCGACCTTCAGCTACCCAACAGAAAAATTTTCGATAAAAGTCCGGAGATTAAGGTGAATGCTTAAAGTAACCAGGTAGACTACAAAAATCTGGAGATTAAGGTGAATGCTAAAGTAACCAGGTAGGCTTTCTGACAGTGCATTAAGTGTCATCTAAGACAATAAGATAAAAGAAATTAACTTTTTATTGCTAAGGTAACAATATTGTGAATGTATAAAAACTGTATTGGATGGAAAACTAAATAGGTAGTTATATTAAAAAGTCTATGCTGCCTCCCACCCAGACCAAAGCTTTCTAAATGTTCTCTCTAATCCATGTCTTCCCCATTCCAAACAAATAATTTTAATGAGGCTGTGCATTTTGATTGCAATGGGCTTATTTTCTGTCAAAATACTGGTAAATGTGGGATGAGGGATAAAGATAATTTTTCATTGTTCTGTTTTAAGGATCAGTTTATCAGTCTACAAGTGTGTGTTGAGCACTGTATTGAACTTTTGCTGGATCTTATTACTGTATGAATTACAATAAAAACACTAAGAATTGTGACTATTAAATTCACTGAATATTAAACAAACACCAGGCATTAGAAATCTAGCATGTTGAGGCACGTGGGTGGCTCAGTCGTTAAGCGTCTGCCTTCAGCTCAGGTCATGATCCCAGGGTCCTGGCATCGAGCCCTGCATCGGGCTCCCTGCTCAGCGGCAAGCCTGCTTCTCCCTCTCCCACTCCTCCTGCTTGTGTTCCCTCTCTCTCGCTGTGACTCTATCAAGTAAATAAATAAAATCTTAAAAAAAAAAAGAATTTAGCATGCACTATTTGCTTTAATCCTCACAACTCCATGATGTGGTCATTCTTACTATCCCTTCCTCATATAGGGGAAATTCAGGGTTCAAAGAAAGAAATAACATCCTCACACCACACAGTTAGTGACAAAGCTGAAATTCCAAAACCCTATGTGTACGTAATTCCTAAGTCTTTAGGTCAGAAGACTATACTGTTTTGTGGGACTGTTATGTAGTGGAATGTTGTGTGACTACTAAGTGAACTTACAGTTTAGGGGGAATGTGTAATCTACAAATAAAAAGCAATTGTGAATAAAACCCAATAACTTGCAATCAAGTGTTCAGTCAGAGCACAATAAGCATTTTAGATGGCAAATCCAAAAATCCTTTCTCATTTTGCAACCACCACGATCTCTCTGCAAAGTTGTCACGTGATTATTCACATTGACATTATTTCTCTCCTCTTGGTTTCCATGACATCATGGGTGTCTATTTTTTTTTCTCCCAGTTCCTTATTTTTGATAACTACAAGTCTGTTGGTCAACTTAGCTAATGGCTCTTATTCTACTAAGCTTCCAAGTTTCTTCTTTTTTGAGGTTTTTCCTCCTTTCTGATTCACTAGAACAAGAGAGGACTGCAAACCCCATCAAAAGAAACATAGTATCGCTCAGTGTACTAAGAAGATGCATTCCTGCACCTTTACCATGGGCTGAAAGGTACTTCCTTACCAGACAGGGACTAAGATACCAATGAGGGACCACACCCTGTGGGCCAGGAGAGTCCACTGGACTCTAGAAACAAATTCACAGCTGAGTGTGGCTTCACTCAGTGATGAGGGGACCTTTCCTTCCAAATATATTCAAGATCACAGAAGAACAATTGCACTTACCATCATTGGATACATTTTTATATAGGCTCTGTGAGTCCTAAGACCAGCATAGTTTAAATTTATACAAACTGCATAATGAAAGATCAATGATCACAGTACACATCCTCAACATCTATTTTAAATGAAATTATAAATTCTTCGTATCAAGTATAAAATTATTGCACACTGGTTGAGGACTCCGTGAAGATGTATGATTCAGCCCCCTCAAATCAAGATGTTGATCAACATAAACTTTAAAACAGTATTGTTAACCATCCTACTACCTCGTATTTTTTGACATCAGGAATGAACATAAGGTCTAAGACATCAATTTTATGAGTCGCCCCTGATTTTTATGTGGCCTTAAACAAGTACTCAACGTTTTTCCCTCTGCAAAATGAGGGGAATTATACCAGATGATGTTGCATATTTTTTTCAAATCTGACATCAAATATTCCATAAGCATGTAGCTTTTCAGTGGTATAAAAATGCAGTAGATAAGGACACTGAAATAGATTTTCATGTAAAAGAGAAAGGGAAAATAATTAGAAATTGTAAATGTGTATTATACTGTAATGTTTCTCAAGGCAAAGATGATTATATTTATGTTCCCCTGAAAGTTACTCTATCTCTCTGTTTATATGTTTGTATATGTACTTACGATATAGAAGCAAAATGACCAAAGGCCACTATTTTTTTTCCACTTGCGAGAAATAAATGATATCACATATGTCAAGAAGACAAGTGATGCTGCGTAACCGAGCCCAAATACAACCTGAAAATAATGCAAATAATATCAAAGTCAAACACTGAAGTAGTAACAGAAGGAAACATTAAATTACACAGGGGTGCATGGCTGGCTCTGTCGGTTAAGTGTCTGACTTTGGCTCAGGTCCTGATCTTGGGACCCTGGGATGGAGCCTTGCAAGGAGCCTGCTTCTCCCTCTCCCTCTGCCCCTTCCCTCTGCTCGTGCTCTCTCTCTCTCTCTCAAAAAAAAAAAAAAAAAAAAAGAAAACAAATAAAAATCTTAAAAGAAATTATTGTGCATGCACTTTGGGCTTTTTTTAGTTTATGACAAAATAAAAATGAAAATGTCTTGCTTATAGAAAATATCAAATGTTATAATTTATCATGGAATTACTTTATAAGAGATTGTCTATATAATGTGTTACTTACCAGACCGAACACAATTCGACTTGTGATATAAATCTCTGTCATGTTGGCTATGTAAAAAATTAAATACATCAAAAGGAGAAGGAAAACGAAGAAGCTAATATCCACTAGTGCCTGCCCACACCAGTAGGCAGAAGGGTAGAGGCCTGAAATCCATAGCTGGGACTTAGCTCTTTTCTGATGAGAAAACACAGGATATGCACAGATCCAGTTGAAATCCAAATTCAAAACAAACACATTGAGAGAGATTTTAAGATAAATATAACCAAATCAGTTTAAATCTTCTAACAATTTAATTATGTATATACTATTTGGAATCTGAGGTCTAAAGAGCAATTCCATAATGATGGTTACTGTGAAAATGAATGTTGTTTTATTTTATAAGTTTGATTCCCAGCACCACTAACTCATGCATAATGAATAGAAAAGCAGATCTCATAATAATCAAGGCATAAACTTCCTTCAAAAGAGATATTATTCTGGGTGTCTAGGTGGCTCAGGGGGTTAAGCCACTGCCTTCGGCTCGGGTCGTGGTCTCAGGGTCCTGGGATTGAGTCCCGCATCGGGCTCTCTTCTCAGCGGGGAGCCTGCTTCCCTCTCTCTCTCTCTCTGCCTGCCTCTCTGTCTACTTGTGATCTCTCTCTGTCAAATAGATAAATAAAATCTTTAAAAAAAAGAGGGAGAAATTATTCTGCCACCTGAAGGACAATAAATTATCCATTATCCAAATATGTTATGGGGGTCACTGGCTCAGAATAGTGAAGGATGACCTATCTAAATCTGATTTAACAGTTTTGGCCTTGGATAACAGACATGACCAAATGCAAACATAACCAAAAAGGTTATTTGCCACAGTAGAAAGGGGATTTAAGTCTTACATCTTGTCCTCAATTTAAATATCAATGATTTATTCCTTTTCACTGGGAAATAATGTCATCAAAAGTTGTGTAATAGTCCCCTTTAAAAGCATAGATTAATTTGAGTCCCTGTAAAATTACTGCATGTTTCCTGAAATTTAGAAGTAAAAAATATTTTGTGTTCTTAGAAGTAAAGTTTCTGGCTTGACAGAAATAATGCTTAACTACATTATCTAAATCAGACATACGCTTATATGTTTTTCTCACAGGAAAATATTTTGAACACAGCATTTAAATCACAATTACTGGAGTCCCTGAAGCTTCTCATTTTTTCCCCCTTCTCTTACTTTGTAATCGCTGATACTGCTCATGGAAATATAAGGTGAAATGCTGCACACAACCCAAAACAAGAACATAGAACCTTCCGGCAGTCCAGTCCAGTAGATCATAAAGTTCTGCAAATATAAAAGGTATTTTACACTTGTGACTATTTAAAAAAATGAAACAAATACTAATGTGCTCTATCATGTTGATTGATTGGAGGATGTGGAGCCATTCTTGCAGCCCAGGAATAAATCCCATGGGATCCCTGGGGAATAATCCCTCTAATGCACTGTTGGATCCTCTTAGCTATTTGGGTGAGAATTTTTGCATTCATGTTCATCAGGAATATTGACCTGTAATTCTCCTTTTTGGTGGGATTTTTATCTGTTTTTTTGTGGATCAAGGTAATGCTGGTCTCCTAGAAAGAGTCTGGAAGTTTTCCTTCCATTTCTATTTTTTTAAATAGTTTCAGAAGAATAGGTATTAATTCTTCTTATAACAGACATGTGAAAAAATGCTCAACATTGGTCGGCATCAGGGAAATATAAATCAAAACCACAGTGAGATACCACCTCATACCAGTCAGCGTGGCTAAAATTAACAACTGAGGCAATGACAGATGTTGGAGAGGATGTGGAGAAAGGGGAACCCTCTTACGCTGTTGGTGGGAATGCAAGCTGGTGCAGCCACTCTGGAAAACAGTGTGGAGGCTCCTCAAAAAGTTAAAAATAGAGCTGTCCTGTGACCCAGCAATTGCACTACTAGGTATTTATCCAAAGGATACACACATAGTGATTTGAAAAGGTACATGCACCCCAGTGTTTACAACAGCCATGTCTACAACAGCCAAACTATGGAAAAAGCCCAGATGTCCATCAACAGATGAATGGATAAACAGGATGTGGTAGATATATATGTATGCACATACATACACACACATATACAATGGAATATTACACAGCTATCAAAAAGAATGAAATCTTGCCATGTGCAATGACATGGATGAAACTAGAGGGTATTGCATTAAACGAAATAAGCTCATCAGAGAAAGACAAATACCATATGATTTCACTTATATGTGGAATTTAAGAAACAAAATAGATGAACATAGGGAAGGTGGAGGAGAAATAATTAAGAGGAAAACAGGGAGTCAAATTGTAAGAGACTCTTAACTAAAGGAAACCAACTGAAGATTGCTGGAGGGAAGGTGAGTGGGGAGACGGGTAATTGGGTGATGGACATTAAGGAGGGCACAGGATGTAATGAGCACTGGGTGTCATATGCAACTGATAAATTAAATTCTACCTCTGAAACTAATAAAAATTAAAATTAAAAAATGAAACAAATACTAATTATCATAAAATGTGCTTTTTGAAGTACTGAAAAATAAAAATAAAAATACATGCCTTAATTCAGTAACATCTATGCATGAATGTGGGAGGGAAAATGATTTCTGATCATTTATGGCCTTCAATTGCTAGTTGAAAAAAAAAGAAAAAAGAGGAGTAAAATGTAACTCGGGACCCACTTCAGGTTGTACACTGAAGAGAACTGAAATCAGAGTTTCAGAGAAATCTTCCCACCCATGTTCCTAGCAGCACTATTCATAATAGACAAGAGGTAGGAGCAATCCAAATGTCCACCAACAGATAAAGGAATAAACAAAACATGATATATACATAGAGTGGAATATTATTCAGCCTTTAAAAGGAAGGAAATCTTGTCATGTGTTACAGCATGGATGAATTTCAAGGACATTATTCAAAAACAAATACTATATGATTGTCCTTATATGAGGTATCAAAAGTAGTTAAATTAATAGAAACAGAGATTAGGATGATGATTGCCAGGGGCTGGGCAAAGGGGACAATGGATTGTCAAGGTTTTAGTTTTATAAGATAAGGAAATTTTAGAGATCTGTTTCACAATAATTGAACATGTCTGACACTACTGAACTGCACACTTAAAAATGGCCAAGATGGTGAATTTTATGTCATGTGTTTTTGTCACAATGCAAAAAGTAATAATTTGGGACTTATGATCCTGGAGAAACAGATCATTCAGGCCTGAGAAACAGCAAGTTTTTCTCAGCTAACATAGCGATGGGTATGTGAAGTCTTCAGCAGCTGGTCGAATGTGCTCAGAAGGAACCCAGAGCTAAAAAGAAAACTTGATGCCCTTCAGCCTGTGGGCAAGGAGACCAACTCTGAATCACCATTTCCAAATCAGCGTCTGCCTGAGGTTGGGCCCCTGCTTTGGTACAGGACTGCTTTTACCTAATCACAGTTCAGCAGTGCCA
Organism: Taxidea taxus jeffersonii; assembly: GCA_003697995.1. Lineage (NCBI taxonomy): Eukaryota > Metazoa > Chordata > Mammalia > Carnivora > Mustelidae > Taxidea > Taxidea taxus. The sequence goes on from ML111114.1 coordinate 17,985, forward strand.
TAGCCTGTCTCAAAATAATTCTACAGCTCTCAAGCTTTACGTAAGACTTTAGAGGCTCCAAGGACCAATTTGAATGTTTTTCATCAGGTACGAAAAATCCATTACTGTCTTCATAAAAATGGCTGAGAAAAGAAGGGTGTGTGCCTCTGGGGATGCCTATGAGAGTAGCCAGGATCAAACTATTTGATCCTCAATAAACAAGTAATGATATGAGGAAACTAAAAGACCAAGAAGGGATACCATCTATGCCTTTCTATTGCCGGTTGGTTCTACTTTCCAGAGAGTTCCCTTCAGACCCCCCTACCCGAGCACTGTCCCAGCTGGCACGGTCAGTGGTGGCTTCAACTCATAGGTGCCTGTGTCCATCGCAGACCGTTCAAGTATTACTGTCCATCTGCTGATGCGCATACCACCAGCATCATGAATGCCATGAAGCCAAAATTGAATTCAATCCCTTTGTCACAAAAGGGGTTTCCTTTTCTGATGGCTCCATTTCTAATCCTATGTATTGCTCTTCTGGTCTGGTTTGAAACCATTTGAGTCACCTTTAAGAGATCCCTCTTGAGTATCAGGGTTTAACCAGAAAACCACTACTACCTTCAGGCCTTCAAATAGAGAGAAAATACTCATGCAAGGTTGTGGAAAGATCAGAGAAACCAATGAGGACGAAGCAAGGAGATTGTCCCTTCTGGGCTGGGGCGGGGTCAGGGGGCAAATGGAGGAAGCACGGTGACTGGAGCTCAGGCTGCAGGGTCCTCCTGTTCTCCTGGCTCCCACTACTGCTTCCTGTCATCTAAACCCAGGCTGTAGCCAGCTGACAAAACCCTGAAGATGCAGCCTGCATGTATCAGACACCCCCAAAATGCACACAACTACAGGCGGGTGAAGGAAGTAATCAGAAGGTATACAGCCTTCAGAAGGCAAATTCTCCTTCGTATCAGTCTACTACCCGTTTAGTCAATGAATGGTCCACCAACAAATTAGATTAGATTTACAAGATTCTAAAGCTGTTTTACAAGTATTCTTGATTTCCAATTTAGCACGCCTCCCTCCACCCGAAACACAACCTCACTCACATGCTGTCCAATACACTTCCACAATCAAGAGTGTATCTTTCCAGAAGCTTCTCTAGAAGACTATGACATAATATTGAAAAATATTCCCCCATGAGCACTTGATAATACCAAGGGGGGAAAATCATATTCTGTTATATATAATGTTTAAAATGTCAGGACAAAAAATTTTTAGGATTAGCAACCAATGATGAATATTTAAAAGCTAAAGAGGGAAAACACAGGGTGCCTGCCATATTCTTAATTGTTTAGAATGAGAAATCCAGTACTTACAAAAGGATATGGGCTTCTCTCAATTCGAATATTTTGTGTACAATTAAACATTCGAAGTAACCCATTGCTAATAATATTCACAAGAATAGGAAAACAGTGCAGTCTCAAAGTATTGCAAGCAACTGAAAATCTGTAATCCTTTGAATAAAACAAAAACAAATAAAATGAGGTTAATTCTAAGCCATTAAAGAACAAAGAAAACGTTTTTATATTAAAATCCCAGTAGCGCCCCACTCTGTGTGACCATCCTCAAGTTAAGTGACCTTTCTGAGCTTCTGCTTCCTCATCTGTGAAAGGAGATAATTAATTGGTTGGATAGCCAGCAATATGGATTTTTCTTAGTATTACTAATTTTAGATCATTTTGTCCTCTTGCTGATGAGGAAATTTCAAATAAAGGAATAAAAAGGTAGCCCTGATAAGGAGACACAGTCAGCTTACAGTGAGTAAGCAAAGGAACTCTGATTTCCTGGGCAGGAGATAAGCAGAGGGTACATAAAATATTCATGCTTACACTGCTGGTGATCCATTTTTTATGCTAAGACAATATTTATAGTCTTCATGTTTATGAAAATGTTTATGCATGTATCAAGAGGCTCAGTAGTGTTTATATATTCTATGGGCTCATGTAATAAATACGTTAGATAAACAACAAGGCAATTTCCAAGCAATGCAGTTTCCTACAGTGGGCACAAAGGGATTACTTTTTTTTTTTTTTTAACAATGCTACATTAGTTTCTGATGTGCAACAGAGTAAGACTGCGGTTTTTATGGTGTCCCTAGTTTAGATGGAACTGAAGTCAGTGATGTATTTTATAAGGCTTTTGTTTTGGTTTTTATTTTCCTTATAGCAAGAAATAATGAGGTAGCTTCCTTTAACGTGGCTTCCTGCTTTCCATTAGCTTTTAGGTAAGACTCAAGAGTTTTACTTATAGTTAGGATGTATTTTTCAACAGCCTTGTACCTGGAATAATCTCTAGCCCTTGGACTCTTTTACTCAAATTGAAACATGTTAACAGGGGTGCCTGGGTGGCTCAGTGGGTTAAAGCCTCTGCCTTCGGCTCAGATCATGATCCCAGGGTGTTGGGATAGAGCTCCACATTGGGCTCTCTGCTCCGCAGGGAGCCTGCTTCCTCCTCTCTCTCTCTCCCTGCCTCTCTGCCTACTTGTCTGTCAAATAAATAAATAGAATCTTAAAAAAAAAAAAATGTTAACAGGAGACTGAGGACACTTTTCTCTCAGAGATTTCTTGCGACTTATAGTATTCAATGTATATTCTCAATACAGTTGACCCTTGAATAACACGGTTTGGAGCCACACTGTTCACTTACATGTAAATTTTTTCTGATAAACACGATACAGTAGTGTAGATGCGTTTCTCTTCCTAATGTTTTTAATAACATTGTCTTTTCTCTAGCTTACCTTATTGCAAGAATACAGTATACAATACGTATAACGCACAAAGCATGTGTTAATCTATTGTTTATGTTATTGTTAAGGCTTTCAGTCAACAGTAGGCTTTTAGCAGGTAAGCTTTTAGGGAGTTAAAAGCTATATGTGGATTTTTCAACTGTGCAGGGGTTCAGCGCCCCAACACCTGTGTTGTTCAAAGGTCAACTGTATACAAAAACATCTTTTGAGTAGTTAGCCTTTGAAGAAAATTCTTTAAATTCATGTTTGGTACTTATAAGGTCTAGTATTTTATTGAATCTGAGTAATGCTCCTTTCAAATGTAAAAATCATCTAATCTCAAAGTTAAGATTGAAAATGCTTTATAAAAGCTTATTTAAACTTCACAGCTTATTCATTAATGACCCCAAATGTTCTAAATCAACTTGCTATATACTAGCTGTGTTGACTGCCATTTAAAAACAGTTAAAAATGAAAGCAAAACCAAGATGCAAACATACCTTTTGTTTGCCAGAAACTATGATAGCTCCATTGTACGACAGGTCATCAGTGCCGTTTCTGTTGGCAAAATCATCTACTTCCAGAAGTATGTTTTGATGCTTCACTGACTGTACAAAATCTTCAATATTTGATCCTAGCATGAAATCAATAACAGAAGGCCATAAAAAGCAAGAAGATACATGTCAAATTTTTAAAATAAACCACATACACAATTTGAAGTCAATATTTATAGAATATTATGTGAAGGCATGTGTCTTTGGGCATCACAATAATAATATTGGCTCATTCTACCATCTTCTATTTATCAAACGCTAAGCTGTGATGAATTAGTTTTATGATTCTGTTTAGTGCAAGTTACCATGTGATCGTTAAAACAAAATAATTCTAGGGGCGCCTGGGTGGCTAAGTCAGTTAAGCATCTGCCTTCAGCTCCGGTCATGATCCCAGGGTCCTGGAATAAAGCTCCACGTCTGGCTTTCTGCTCAGTGGGGAACCTGCTTTATCCTTTTCCCTCTGCCTGTAGTTCCCCCTGCTTGTGCTCTCTTTCTTTCTCTGACCAATAAATAAATAAAATCTTTAAAACTAAACAAATAAATAAATAAATCTTTAGGAAAAAAATATTTTCCACACATATCTATTACTTAAGTATATGTATATATTTAGTAAGAAATGAAATATATTATTAAGAAGTGAAAAGAAATATATATTTCATGAAATATATGAATATATATTTAGTAAGATTTATGAATATATTCATATATAGTATATATGAATATATGAAATATATATTTAGTAAGGTATATGAAATATAAATATTGTAAGTGATGAAATGAGATATGTATATTTAGCAAGAAATGAAATATATATAGTAAGAAATGAAAAGAGTGCCACTATCAGACCAAAGGTTTTGATATGCCCCTAAAGGAGAAAGCAAGTGATTGTTTGCCAGAGAAATAAGAGCTAAGAAAACCCACAGCCTAGAGCACACAAGAGCTAACAATGTCAGAGTTAAAACCAATGTCCAAGAAATGGAAACTCAGAGTGAACAAATTCAAGGGGCAAAGTGGGCTCCAAAGCCACAGCCACGCTCATTAACTGGTTAACCACGCCTGAAACAAAGTGACCCCAGTTCTTTCCCCGTGGTCCACATGGAACAGCCAGCAGGGGCCGTTGTCCCCAGTACACAGATCCCCAGATTTACTTTTTTTTTTTTTTTTTTACTTTATTTAAGCTTTATTTAAACATATGATGTAACCCCACCACCCTCACCCAACCCCTCTTCCCCCCACCCCCCTCAGTTTGTTTTATGACATTAAGAGTCTCTTTTGGTTTTTCTCCCTCCCGATCCCATCTTCTTTCATTTTTACTTTTCCTACCACCTTAACTCCCACCCCCGTTGCATCTCCACTTCCTCATATCAGGGAGATCATGTGGTAGTTGTCTTTCTCCAGTTGACTTATTTCGCACTACTGGGTATTTATCCTAAAGATACAAACGTAGTGATCCAAAGGGGCACGTGTACCCGAATGTTTATAGCAGCAATGTCCACAATAGCCAAGTTATGGAAAGAACCTAGATGTCCATCAACAGATGAATGGATAAAGAAGATGTGGTATATATATACGATGGAATACTATGCAGCCATCAAAAGAAATGAAATCTTACCATTTGCGACGACATGGATGGAACTAGAGGGTATTATGCTTAGCGAAATAAGTCAACTGGAGAAAGACAACTACCCCAGATTTACTTTTTAAGAGATACTACTTGCGGAAAAGAGCAGGGCAAGATCTAGAGTAACTTCGACAATTACAAGGACAGGATGGAATGGGAAAAGGAAAAAAAAGAGGACTCTCATGTGTTGGTCATGGGAAGGGATTCTGGGGTCATAAAACAGGACCAAGCCCCAGATGAATGAGCATTCCCACCAGGTTGGGAAGGAACGTATACATAGGAAATAAGCTTTCTATGCATCCACACTCTATCTCCACAGTCATCTAAGGTAGGAAACCTTCATGGTTACCGACATTCCCTTAGGCAAACAGGGATTCCCTGATTTAAAGAAAACATCTTACCAAGAATCATCATACTTGGAGAAAAGAGGAACAAGATAGCAGAGAAGCCCCAAACTTAAATCCCAAAATACTTCACAACTGAGTACAGGGAAGAAAAATAAGTAAGTTAATCCAAGCATATTGTTCTTAGAGTAAGTGGAGAGGAAAACATATACATGAGACAATAATAGACTGAAAAATTAAAATGAATTGGCTGACAATGACAGGCTGAAAATTTCTAGATCTTAGAAATAAAATACATAATATGCAAAGATTTCCATTTTAAGGTAGCAGAGTGAATAAAACTTACTTTCTAAAACCCAAATGGAAAAGAATTTGAGAGCAAAAAATTAAAAGACAACCTTTGTGTAAAGAGGAGAATCCATGACCCTGAGTCACAACTGCATATGAATATTTAATGGGCTGGGGTAGTCATCTAGAGAGATCTTGTATGCTGAATATATACATGTATTTTACATCTTAGGCAGAAACAAATGCTTCTTCAAAGTTAAAGAGTTGGACAAAACCAATTACCCCTAATTTAGGTTAACAAGAGCATGGGTACCAAATTGTCTTAAGGAATCTTCCTAGGTCCTGTTGGAGGGGCATAGGGTATAAAAATTTTTTCTTTATATGTCAGTCAGAACATTTGTGTATAATGTTACTTATAATATCTATTATTATTATTATATCTATTGTTTGTGTGTAATATTTATGGAACAGTTTAGGCTGCTGTAACAAGGAGATCTCAAATAGAGTGGTTCAGTCAATATACAAGTTTATTTCTCTCTCACATAATAGCTTAGGGCGGTGAGGTAGATAGGAAAATCTGCTTTAACCAGGTTATATAGCAACCCACGCTCCTTCTCTCTTGTCCCAACCTCTCCATCATCTCCAACATCAGAAATATGCACTGTACCTCCCCTATTTCCAATAAATATTTTCTATGAGTGAAGCCTAAATACATTATTTTCTTGTCTTATGATTTGCTTTCTTTTCCCTCTACATAAAAATAACTTATTTCTGGATTAAAATTTTGTTTTTCTCTTCACCTGTGTTATTGATGATCAATAGGCTGGTACGGGGATCTTCTGGAGGTTGTCCAGGAGAGAGGAAATACAGTTCAGATTTAAATTCCCAATCACTCTTTTGAATTAATAGGGCATAAATTATCTTTTCCACAATCAAAGGGAACATTGCAATCCCAAATACCAAGAGTCTACCAATAAAGAAAAAATAACCACATTAATCTGTAGTAATTTTATTGATCGTCAGACTTTACACGGTCTATGCCAGCCATGATTATAGGTGCAGCAATTTTGAAGGTCACGCCTTCACACCCCACACAGTATGAAAGGCAAGGCTACATAAACACCAGGCTATCAAACCATGAAAACTAAACAGCCCTGTTTATAAAGCTAATTAAATGCTACTATGCAAGCATTCCTACTGTAAGTAAAATGAAATGTTGTATTTACCCATCTCCTGGCAAGCATTTTGGGTAGTATGTTCTAGTTTTAAATTCTCCTCTGGTTGAACCCCCCCCCCCCTTGAAACTCACTAACGAAAGCACAGTCCTCTAATACTCACAGAATCAAAAGGTCTTTCTTTCCACGCTTTAACTTTAAGAAACGGAGCCGTGCTATTGCGTGGAGCTGCCTTTTCCAGAGGCCCATGTCACTCGCAGCCTTCTGCATTTCAGGGAAAGAAGAGCGAGCTGGCTCTATTTCATGTAGGTGTTCTATGTCTCTTATCTCTGCTTGCTCAAAATCTGCACACACACACACACACACATTATTAATGCCGTCCTTGGACATCACAGTTTTCTCTTTCTCGTAACATTAGAAGTTGTTTTACGATGGTTACAAAGCAAACAATGTAAGAAACAAATTAAATTTATATGCTCCACATTCAATAAACTCAATGATAAAATATAACTAAATTCATACCCAAAGAAGAATTCAGTAAAGGGTGACCTCGTCATGCCTAGCCTTTGAAAAGGCATAAAAGGTCCCATATGTAACAATATTCTGAGGGATTTCAAGAAAGTCATTGATGCCTGAATGTCAGCTATTAACCTGTCAATAATTTCAAAATGTGGGCGAACGATTACCAGCTCTAAAGTCACCAGACCTGTACCTGATTCCCAAATACATGACTTATAAGTGGCATGATTTAGGACCAATCACTTAACCTAAGCATGTAGTTTCCTCCTATGTAGAATGATGCCAATGCCTTTTGTTGGAAAGATTATTGTAGAAAGGTAATACTCTATATCCACATATTGATCAAAGTTTCTGGGTAGAGGCTCTGTAAATGATTGTCCTTCTTATTATTACAACCCATTAAAATACACAGGAGATGATCCTGGCTTTTTCTCCATTACGACCTTAGTGAAATTTTCTACATGAACAAGCTAGGAGCAATTTTTATAGGAAATATATGCTCAGACTTCATGACCTTGACTGAGAGCCTTTCACATCCTTATAATATCCAAGAAGCACTGAGCATCCGGAGATAGGAGAAAACTGCTGAAATAGGAAGCAAATAGTCTGCAAGGACAAATTTGTTATATCCCAAAGAGGGATCTGTGTTCAGTCCTAGTAATGATGTTAGGAAACAATACAACCTTTCCCAACATTAGTCAGATTTGGAATTATTCACACTCCTCAGTGTAAATCATGCATAAAGAATTATAAAATACCAAATTAATACACGATTGTTTGGAAATTGATTTTCTATTAGTCATGCAATGCATTTACCTTGTCCAATGGTTGATTTTCCTTCCAGTTTCATGAAGACGTCATTCAGAGTTGACATGGAAATGTCATAACTCGTCACACCCTGGCCAGAACACTTATCAAGCTCACTGAAAAGGTCTAAGGCAACAGACCAGAACAGATACATATTTAAATATCACACTGATAACAAAACCCAGTAAATTAACACTTATTTAAAAGGTAATCCAGAATATTGTTCAGAAAATAGGTGTCTTTGGGATATCACAGCAAGCAAAAGCAAAATTTTATTAGAATGTTCTCCTTCTCTGAACTGAATATGTCAGAACTTCCCTCTCTACCCTTAAACCATCTCTACTCTATTTTATATTCCCAGCTCATGAATTTCCAGAACACTTCGTTGAGGAAAGATGAACAATCAGAAAGAATATCATTTTCTCACCTCCACACAAATCAATGTTTATTTCTACCCACATTCTGAGTTTTGGTTCTGTACGGGTGGACGACTTAGAGCTGCTCCCACCAAAGGCTACCTCTTTGAGTTGTGTTCTGAATCCTATTCCATTCAGGTACCTCAAGGACCTCCTAAAGTAATCTCTCCTGCCCTTCTCTGGCCTGTTTCATCAATTTCTCTTACATGTACTGGGCCATCCCAAAGAGCAGGAAAAATGTTCTACGTTAGCCCAATAAACAAAAACAAGTAACAACAAAAGCAAAAACCCAGTCTCCCTTCCCCACTGGCCCCCCTGCTACACACATGCTCCCATGGCCCAAGGATTTGTCGACTTCACCCCTTTCAATTGGTCACACCCTATTCAACTGAACCCCCACGAATCTAAATGCTATCTCTATCCCTCCACAGAAACTTTTCTTTTCAAGGTCACCAACGATTCCACATTCTAAATTCAATGGACAAGAGCTCTTTAAAAATTCTTTTAACTCTCTCTCTCTCTCTTTCTTTTTCTCCCTTTCTCATTCAGGGACATTCAAAACTGTTGGCTACTTCGTCCTTCTACAAACATTGTCTCCCTTGAGTTAATAAAAACATACATATTCTTTCGTTTTTCTTTCAAGTTCATGGGGTGGGGGGACTCTGGATTTCCCCCATTCTCTGACTCATCCTCTACTTCCTCCTGAGGACTCAGTTCTGGATCACCTTCTCTTTCCATGCATTCAAATCCAATCACTTTGCATTAAATCCATCTGTATGCTAAGATTCCCAAATCCAACCTTCACTTTGAGTATTCTCTGATTTCCAATATCCTATAACCAACTGTATCCCTAGCTACTTAACATCTCCACTTTGAAGTCTAAAACCATCTCAAAGCAAATGTTTCTAAAATAGAACATTAATTCCTCTTTCTCCGTCCTACCCAACTGTCTCTCCCATCATTTTATAACAAATGACACCATCTTCCACCTGGTGACTTGAGCCAAAATTCTGGAAGTCCCTGTGGATTTTTCATCCATCAATGGGCACCATGGTCGCACAATGATCATCTTTCACCTGTAAGTCTGAAATGGTCCTATGGCTGGTCTCCCAGAATCTACTCTTCTTCTATATCCAGAGTGCTCTTTTGTAGCCAGAGAATGAAAATATAAGTCACATCACATCAATGCCCCATTTAATGACTTTTGGTGGTTTCTCAGTGCATTTGAGATAAAATTCGAACACCATAGGGTGGCCTCTAAAGCTGTATGCTCGAACCTCTATCCCTACAACCTTACCCCTCCCCACTTGCCAGTCTCCTCTCGCACTCATTGCACTCCAGACATCACTTCCCCTCCTCTGTTTGGTATGTTTTTGACCATTTTCTTCTTTTGTACTTCTGGCACTCTGCATAAACCCCAGGCCAGCCTGACATCAGTTTTCTCTCTAAACCATATGACCTTGTTTATTATCGCATTATACAATCATAATATACCTTGGTTTATTGAAAAGTGTGTCCACTTCTCCCCACCCAACAGAATATAACCTTGGTGAAGGCAGAGACTCAGATGTCTTATTTAACTCAGTATCACGAGTGTCTCAAGCATTGAGTTTTACGTCATAGGTTCCCAATAAACATTGATCATTACCCTCCATATTTCCGGTAGGACGTTAAAATCCCACTGGACTTGCAGAGATCTAGACATAGAGGTCAACATAAAGAGACTGCCATAAACCAAAACATTAACACCAGGACTTCTGGTGGGATATGTTCTTATGGTGGTATCAACATATAACTCATTATTTTCCTTCCCCAATCAAAAAAAGAAGGCTAGTTGTAGCTCATTGGAGAGAATAACACGGTATAGCCTATGGATTTGAGAACACCGCCTTGCAGCTCCTGAAGGACACAGAGAGCTGTCTTATTTGGGGGTCAGACTAAATCTGAATCCCTGAGTAGTTGCTTAATAAGATTGAATCATCCAAATTAGCCTCTTTTAAATCAGGGCTACAGAGAGTTAAACCTTTAATAAACCCAATGTTTAGATAAAAAAGAACATTTTTATAACAAAAAAGACAGATATATTTCCTCATTTGTAAGACAGGGAAGACTATAGCACCTACCTCACAGAATAGTTGTAAGACTAAATGAATTGATATATAGGAAACTATTAGGGACAGTGCCTGATGTGCCAGTGTACATAGTAAACATTGTACAAAGAGTTAGCTGTTATTTGAATTACTTATCGAAACAATCTTAGGTTAGGACTGCTACTCAGCAGACTGGGAACCTATGGTGAATACTTCTGTAGAATAAATAAACTATGGTTTTTTCTGCAAAATAAATATATACACAATTAAATTAAAATATAAAAGGGAGCCTATAGCAGACACCTTGACTCCACACCCATCCCTTCTGTACTCACTTATACACAGTAAATCTGCTTATTAACCCCTGCCTAAAGGCATTTTGTTCTGGGCTGTGAAGTATGCCAAGCTCGTGCTGAGCACAAGCCATCTGGGTTAGAAAATTAATGCTCCTGAAAGCATCTCTTAACCAAGTAAGGGTGGAGAGTATCCAATAAATACCCCAGCTTTCTCACCCCTCTTGTGACATAACGCTGAGCCCCTTGCTCACTTATTCATTTATTTATTCCAATAGTATTACATCTCAATTTCATATTGCAACCATCCACTCAATAATGCAAACTCCTGTAGCCTCCTTCACTTCTCATTCTCATGTCCCCATTCCCTCCTGGTGTTTCTAGGTATCAGTTACCAAAAAAGGTACACTAAAGTCCTCATTTCAAGTTCTGCTTTTTAGAGAACCCAACCTAAGGCAAAATCCAAATCCATTAAGTAATGAAAGCTGTAATAATGAGGTGAACACTTGTTCCCAAATTTCATGCCATCGTAATCATATTTCAGTTACCTGGAAATTTATTTGTCCTTTCCATGGGCAAAGTATACACAAGCTTTTCTTTGTTTTCTGTTTTTAACTTAGCATCAGGGATGTAATGATTAATGAAGGATGTTATTTTTTCTGGATCACATACTTCATTTCTGTACAAACTAATATTTAAAAGAAAAGATCATTGATTTATATTTTCTCTACTGCTATTACAAAAGTAGGGCTTTTACTGAATACCTAACCTTTGAGTACTACTTTACTTGCCTTTAGGGAACAAACAAAATGAGTAAATAACAACAGCAACAGAAGTAATACTAGCCTCCAAAATTATTTGATTTTGTGCCCAATGCAAGAATGAAAATATGTTATAGTACAGATCAGCTGAGGGAGACGGATAGTGGGAAGAAGAGAGAGATTGAGGATGCACAGAGCAGGTACCTGGAAAAGTGGTCCATGAAGTAGCCTTGCTGGGATCTGTGAGCCTAGGCTTAGAACTTGGACATTCTGCTTATCATTAGCATTAACAAAGATACAAGGAGGCAGGAAAAACATTTGGGAAACCCTAGCTAAGAGTATGGCAAAGATGAAGCATAAAGTCAACTGTCCCTCATAATTGTCTGCCTTTTTGAAATTCCAGTATTGAAAACATGGGATGCCTGGGTGGCTCAGTCAGCTAAGCGTCTGCCTTCTGCTCAGGTTGTGATCCTGGGGTCCCGGGGTTGAGCCCTACATCCAGCTCCCTGATCAGCATGCTTCTCCCTCTTCCCCTGCCCCTCGCCACCCTCCACTCATGTACTTTCTCTCTCTGTCTCTGAAATAAACAAATAAATTCTTTGAAAAAAGAAAGCATATATATGCACACACACACACACACACACACACACACACACACACACACACATATATATCTCCAAAGTCTTTACCTTAAGTGATATCCAAGACCCCATCTTCTCTTCAAAAAGACAGAAGACCCTGCACACTTCAGTCTCCCATTGGACATGATCACTTTTCTATCTGATTAAAAGGAAGCAAGAAAGAAAAGTTGATGGTAGTCATTCCTTCACTCTCTAGAAAATACAGGTGAGGAGCCAATGCTCAGATTTCCAAAAGAGAAGTGCTCTATAGAAAATAAATGTATCTGACATACATTAAAATTTTTGAATCACACATTAAAATTGATGCATTTAAAATAAGCTTATGAGTTCCAGTCTATTTCTGTGCCCTCCAAAGTTTCTTGGAAAAAAAAAAACACACACAGAAATTACATTGCCACATCTTCCACTCTATATTCTAAAGAATAAGTGGCTATTTTTCAACCGTATACTGATTTCAATGCTTAAATTAATTGAAAGCTAAAAAAAAACCCTACAATTTTTTATTAGTGGTTATAATCTAGCAAATGTACAGCCAGTGATGAATTCTAGAGGGGGATTAGACTTGCCATTCCCCAGACTGCTTTGAAATGGAACACACACGAAAGTCATGGGAGCACAGTGCTTATTTTAGAAATACACATTTCCCAATTTCTTTATTACAAAACTGATATAAAACCAATAATTACCAGCCAGGATGTCAGCCTCATCCATGAGATTGGTACTCAAGAGGATTACACGGCCTGCTTTGTGTTCCTTGAGGAAGCTCCATACTTGATGCCTTGAAAAGGGATCCAACCCAGCAGTTGGTTCATCTAATAGGAAAATCTACAGAGGATGATAATGTATAAAATATAGCTCTCCCACATGGCAGTGTGGATAACAAATGAAAACTATGCAGCCATTTAGGTCCGATATACTTATATCCATAGTTTTACAGTAGATTCTCTCTTGATGCATTACAATGAAATCTCTACCACGTTTAGGGGTAAAAGAAGAGCTTGACTTTTTACTAATCATTCTGTATTCCAAGGCATGCAGAATCTCACTTACTTGAGGATCTCCTAAAACGGCAATCCCAAAGGTCAGCTTTCTTTTCTGTCCTTCACTTAAATGTTTAGCAAGGTTATCCTGAATGTTCTGTATGTTCAATTCTAATAAAATTCTTTGTACCTATGCAAGAAAATACACAAAGCTTAAAATCCAAGACAAGTCACTTGCTACAATTTTAACTATCTGTTACAGCAGATAGTTTTTATAGGACCTCACTGCTGAAGTTGTATTCATAACAGGGCAGGTAAATCACTATGGCAAATTCTGATTAAGCCATGATTTAACTTGGCAAATTTAGCTTGCTAATCCAAGTGTGAGCATTTACCTCTTTTTCCACCTCCTGTGGCTGAATCCCTTTTATTTTAGCAAACAGCCTGAGGTTTTCCTTCACAGTGAGTATGTCAAATTGAACATTGAATTGAGGACAAACACCAGTTATTTTTCTGATTTCCTCCAAGTCTCGCATTTCAGAGAGATTTTTATTATAGATGGTAACTGATCCTAAAAATAGAAGTTGAAAATAATTTAACATTGGCAAGATAATACATTTTATTAATGCTTAGAGATCTTATTCAGGAAAATATTGGCATATATTCACAAATATCTAAACTAATAACTTCATAATTTATTAACAACTACAAATTAATCTTAACATACCTATGTTCAGGGTAGCATATATTTTCTCTGGAAGATCACATAGCAATGGGATAAGGCTAACAATTTTCATAAAAATTTGTGAAATATAAAGTATATTCAAAATCCTATAGTCTGGTAAACGATGTTAGATAAAGAAACATTATTTTCTCTTAAACATTTTCACCTTAGAATAAGAAAGGCAGCACATGACCTCTAGACATCTTGCCTTTGAGGAATTTCTTTTTGCTCACCTTCTGTTGGAACAGACAACCCATTAAGGATGTTTAGCAATGAAGATTTGCCAGCTCCGCTATGACCCAGAATTGCTGTGATTTGACCTTCATATATGTCAAAGAGCAAGTCTGTTTTTAAAATAAAATATTAACATTATAAATAAGAGGGCATTAGAAAGAGCTGGTTCCAAAAGCAGAACAAAAAATTTATTTAGCTGTATATTCTCAAGCTTAAAACATATAATATCCAATATTTTGCTGGCTGCTAAAGTAACAGTTATTGTAGAATGTTTCTGAAATAAACACAACCACTTAAGAAGATAAACTTAACTATAATTTCAAGTATTAACATTGTAATACACTTACTTCCAGTGTATATGGGTGTGCATATATGAACATGTAAATATGGATTTTTGTCATACTCTATTCTTTCCTAGCTTACATTTTCAAATGTTAAATGATGAACATTGTTCATGGCATTAATTACCTTTTAAAATATATTCACCAAAAATGTATATTTTCCTCTGTTATAAATGTTCTATTCTTTTATTACAAACATTTTGCCTTTACAGGTCAGTAAGAAAAAATTATTTATCTAAGAATCCTTTATTATTTTTTGTCTGTTTTCTTTACCATCAAGTGAAAACCGAACTTTTTTTATGAAAAGTTGTTGGATGAAATTCTTAAGAATTTTATAATACGTTATATCTGCAAGATCAGATTCCTTCAATTAAATTATGTGACCTACTTTCAAACATTATTGAAATTAATTAACAACTGGGATGAATTCCAGCTCATCCATTTTCTATCTGGATGATCTTGGATAAACTAAACACTGCAAGATTCACTTTATTCAGCTATTAAAGTGCTGGTAATAATAATTACATCTAAAGAGAAAAATTTTCTTATTGTAATCCAATCCATTGAAACTCTCACTTATAATTTGACTAAAAGATTCTTTAAAAAATTAGAAAAATAAGCTCAAATAATTATGAAAAGTTAAAGGAAAGCAAAAAAAAAAAAAAGTTAAAGAAGAGCAAGATATTACTCTTGACTACATGGTACTAAAATATGTCGGAGAAGGGGGAGCCTGGGTGGCTCAGTTGGTTGGACATCTGCCTTTGGCTGAGGTCATGATCCCACGGACCTGGGATCAAGCCCTGAGTTGGGCTCCCTATTCAGTGGGGAATCTGCTCTCCCTTTCCCCTTGACCGCGCTTCTCACTCGCTCACTCTCTCTCTCCCTGTATCTCTCTCTCTCAAATAAATAAAATCTTTAAAAAAAATTGGAGAACTATTATAATTAAAATAATATGTTACTAATACAGTAACCAGTGGAATAAATATCATAATTAAAATAATGTTACTACTCCAGAATATACTGACTGATGGAAGGCAAAAGAAACCCAAGAAAGAGCAAAGTAAACATAAAAAATAAAGATAAATGAAACAACCTTTTAAATTCATCAAAAAGATGAATTAATTAACAAATAATATTGAGATAACTAAAATACATCAATAAATTTTACATTTACTGTTTTTAAATGGAAAGAAATGGTGTTTTCCAGGGTGAGAGAAAACTGATGATAACCATCTTGGAACTTACCTATATTAACCAGAAAAAAATAAATATAACCCTCAGTTTCTTCAACTGCAAAATGGGAGAGATACTATTTATCTCATAAGATTAAATGAAAAAAAAAAATCACTTATCATAGTTGCCAGAACACACTAAGAAATCAGTAAACTTAAAGTGTTTGTTGGTATTATTATTGTTGTTATTTTTAATTATTGCTATTCCCACAAGTATATTAAATTTTTGTAAGCTTGAAGGGAAATGATTTGAAATATGAACAAGGAGGTTAAAATATAGTCCTTTTGAGTAATCTGTTCTTAGAAATTTATATTAAAAAATTATGATATTTACAAAGATTGAACAAGAAGGCTCATTATAGAATTTTTTTATGATAATGAATAACTGAAAACAAGCCTAATTATGTACATGACTGTAAGTCAATCAAGGTAGCCATACAACAGAATCCTGTCAGCCACTGACAGATAGGCTGTAGGTAAGGACTTCAAAGTGTGTTCCCAACGGTGTTCCAAAGCTGCTACAAGGAACTAGCTGGGTGGGGAGAAGGTGGAGAGAGTACAGTTCCCCCCTTATTTCCCAAAAAGCAACTGTAACTGGTGATTTCATATTGTTTTCCACCGCACTGATATTCATTGGTTTTCTTTTTTTTTTTTTTTAAGATTTTAGTTATCTATTTGACAGAGAGAGAAGTCACAAGTAAGCAGAGAGGCAGCCAGAGGAGGCAGGGGAAGCAGGCTCCCTGCCAAGCAGGGAGCCCGATGCGGTGCTCGATCCCAGGACCCTGAGATCATGACCTGAGCCGAAAGCAGAGGCTTAACCCACGGAGCCACCCAGACCCCCATTGGTTTTTCACTTTAAAAATTTTTTTGGAAGATGTCTAGATGTAAAAAGTAGTTCATGGTTATTGATGAGTATAGAAGTAGTGCATCATGTGCTCTAGAAATTGAAATGAAAAATTAAAAAATTACTTTAACATATCCTTGGCCAAAATTAAAGAAAGAAACCACAGATCTAGATGGCATTGGAGAGGACAAACCTGAGGTGAGACTAAATTAGCAGACACGGGTACAGGAAACTCTCAAAATGAGAAATGATATCAGAGGCCTACATAAGATCTGAGTTAAGGGGCACTCTTTTCCAGAAAGTAAATGCGAGGCACACACATCGGATGGAGAACTCTCAACCTTAGGGAAGTTCCATGGCTCTTCTTTTGTAACTTTTAAGGCTTCCATCTCTTGTAAATTTCAATTACATTCTCCCTAAAAACTATTATTAATAAAAGCAAGTTGTCCTCTATGAAATGTAGCCACTAACTTGGAGGCTTACTTAAATGTTTACTATAGAATGTTACTATGGAAAACTGTATTTGTTAGAATTTATTATCAGATACATTGGCTGATTTAAAATTATAACTTTGTTTGCCACGGTCTGTGGTGCTACTCATCTCATTTTAGTTAATCTCACCAGTACATAGAAACTATGTAGATTCCTGGGTGGTATAAAAAATTATCAATTTTAAGGCTAAACGTTCTTTCCTCACAGTGCAAATAAAACACAATATGGTTTTTAACAAACTCATCTTTAAAAACAAAGTGAACTCACACTTTTCATTATCACCCCATTCTTCGAAATTGATAGATACATGATTTTAGGATTTAGAAGGATTTTATAGCCAGATCTTAATAATTAATCTCCAAGGGGTGGAGTTAGATTGTTTGGATTGTTTTCTTTTTCTGTTTTCACATGGAATTTCCTCCATTTTTTGTAATAAAGAAGTCAATGAAACAATGAAATGCTTGTCTTTACCTTTCAATGCTTCCATTTTCCCAGACTTGCTGGTATATTCTTTTTTAACATTTCTGATTCTGAAATGACAGAAGTGGTGTTTGCTCAGCCAACACAGAAATAAGTAGGGAACAGGAACAGCCCCAGTTAAAGTGATAGTTACATCAACGTCTTTATGTGAAATAACGGATGGCATATCCAGTCTACTCAGAAAGACAAAGATTATTTTTGATTAATCATTTCCCCTAAGAGAGAAAATAAAAGAGTCTCTTTGAAAAGTTCAATTAAATGATTAGTGTTTTGCTTAGAAAAGGAGAACACTTTGGAATTATTCTCACTTTCTTCCTCTAGCCTTAGAATATTTGATATGTTCTACTCTGAACAAGATCAGCTCAATTATCTGTACTCTTTAACTATCCCCTCCCACCCCTTCCCATTCCCTCCAAACTTGCTCATCAATTAGACCCTCTGTCACCTGCATTTTCTATAGTTTCCTCTCTGATAGCTTCTCTTTGGCCTATAACTCTGCTTTGGATACAATCAGATTTTGCTCCTCTCCTTATTTTAAAAAATTTTACAAAATAAGACTATAAATTTGCCAGGTCTACCTTCTCACTTCTCAGTTTTTCCTCAGTCACTCTGGCTTCTGAGTCCATTACTGTAGTTAGGCAACATTGCAACAAAGACTTTTCTATCCTTATTTATGGGATAATGAGTCGTTACTGGTGACACTGTCCTTGTTAAAAGTGTCTACATTCAAGTTAACATTGAACTTACTGGTTTCCCTCCTACCTCCTATCTTTCTAAATGACTATTATTATTATTATTATTATTTTCAATTAGCCAGCATATAGTACATCACAAGTTTTTGTCATAGTGTCCAACGATTCATTAGTTGCATAAAACACCCAGTGCTCATCCCGACATATCCTTCTCTGTTTCCTTGGAAGGTCCTCTACATTTGCCAAATACATCATCTTGGTTTTCCACAGGGTTCTCCATGTACATTCTGGTCTTCTCAACTCTAGATCCTCTTGATGAGTTATCTTACTGATTCTTGTGGTTTTAACACCAACCTAAAGTTGACCCTATCCTTTTCCCTGAGCACTAGGCTCCCACCTCTAAAGGTTTCATCTGAACATTACACGCATGCGTTCTTTAAGTGAATGATTACTAAACTTGAATGCATATTAGAATCCCAAAGGAAACCAATGCAGGACAAGGCAGGAACCAGGTTTGACAGATGAGAAACATCATGACTACATAAGATCAGTGCATCTCCAAATTCAGCCACCCTTTTCTCTGAGCACGAAAAATGAAGGTAAGGGAATTTATTCAACCAGGATGCTGGCAGTGGTGTGGGGTGGGTGACCAAAGAGTCAGGAAATACAAAAGAGAAAGACTTAAAAGGTGTTGAATCTGACTTGGTATTTTATCTCTACCTTTCTTTGCATAGGGAGACACCCATTACAATGGGGGTTTTAGGCTTTATTTTAATAAAGAAACTTCCATTAGAAACAGCCAGTTGTTTTCAGATTTCAGAGATGAAGATAGCTGATAGACATTTGTTTAAGGCAGACATCCTGCCTATGTTCTGGGAATATTGCATGAATGAGCTAAAGTTACAGGAATGGATAGTTGTGCAAACAAATGTCCCTAGAGAAGGAAAAATTGGAAGGGGGCTAATAGGTGAGAGGGAGCCAGTTGTGAATAAAAAATAGATATTTTTACATAGGCAAAATAATGATTCTGGGTAGAATTCTGCATGAGTTCCTCTATACTGCCAGATGTGTATAGCTAATAGCTGGCTAGGGAAAGAGGAAGTTCTCATTGGTTATAAAGGGGAGTGCACCTGTGGAAAGGAGAATCAACACACAAATAAGGAGGAAGACAAAATGGAGGGTGATGTCATAACATTATATGGAGTGAAGCAAAAATAATTTTCCTTTTAGGAGCAATCAGGAGACATTGGTGGTCACATGGAAGAGTTCAAAGTAACATTCACAAAGGCAAATTTGTTCTTCAATATTTTGCCCAGGCTCACCCAGTCGCTGTTGGTCAATAATTCATTTGCCTTGCACCCATATGTGACTATAAGTATGATTACCTGATGGCTTCTTTTCCTTGGAATTCTGGAGCTACTGGTTCAAAACAGTCCTCAGAGGGAGGCTCAGATTCTATTTCTTTCTCAATGACCTTATTATTAGTCCTCAGGTGTTGGAAACAAGATGAGTTCAGGAAAAATAATGGAGAATAATGGCGCTCATCCCCATCTAATTAGTCAAAAGGCAATAAAATATTGGATCAGTAACATTAGAACAATGAGTAAAGAAAGCTTATTCAGAACTGTAGAGAGTATCTTAGACTTTTAAGCATCATAGAGAAATTATTTTCTTCCTAACTTCCTATTACTGAAAAGAAAACTTGTCATGAAGTAAACAATGAAAATTCAAAAGAAATAACATATTACCACAAAAGTTAAATAGTATAATAAACTTTCAATTAAGTATATATAAGCCAATGTTCTGAAAAATGTAATAAAAAGGTATTTAGAATTAATGAAACCAAATTTTGAGGGGAGAGCCCTTACACAGCACATAAAAACAACTAAAACATGTTTGTGAACTTAAATCACTTGACCACAGGGGTGCATGGTTGGTTCTTGATTTTGGCTCAGCTCATGATCTCAGGGTGGTGACATCCAGCCCCTCATCAGCCTCTACCCTGAGCATGAAGCCTGCTTAAGATTTTATCTTAACCATTGCCCCTCCCCACACTCATGGAGTTTTCTCTCAAAAGAAAAAAAAAAAAAAGGAAAGAAAAGAATAAAAGAAATCACAAAGCTGTAGAGGCTGTGGACTCTGAGAAACAAACTGAGGGTTTGAGAGGGGAGGGGATGAAGGGATGGGTGAGTCTGGTGGTGGGTATTAAGGAGGGCACGTATTGCATGGAGCACTGGGTGTGGTGCATAAACAATGAATCTTGGAACACTGAAAAAAATTAAATTAAATTTAAAAAAATCATTTGATCACAACAATAGGGTTGTATATCATACTGAAATTCCCATGGTATGTGAGTGCAAAGTACAGGGAGAAATTGTATCTGTTCAGGATAAATATATTTGCATTTTCCAAATTTGAAACAATGAAGTGGGGTTTGTCACTAAGGGCTCTACCAGAAGTCACAGAAAGATAGGAATATATAAAATAATTGCATAGAAACATATAAGATGGCTTTAAGTACAAAGTGGAAAGAACATAAAAAAATAAGATAAATAAATGAGATTTGCAAGGAAAAACGGCATTCTGATTCTAGCACATGTGAAGGAATTCTGGACTTGGGAAATTTTTGTTTGTTAAGATGGAGAAAATTTAACTGAGTAGTGTAGTTTTGTAAATATAAACAACATATAAAAAAGTTTCAGAATAATGCTGAAAATGTTCTAATTTTTATGTTGTTATTTCCTTAAAGGATGGACATCTCCCCTTCTGAAATGGTCCTCCCAAGGGGAATCAGGGAGAACCTGATTATTTCACATCTGAGGCCCTTTCTAGCTCTTCAGTTTACAATCTGCCCCACATTCTTGTCAGAACTATTTATTTTTTTAAAGGTTTATTAATTTATTAGATAGAGAGAGCACAGGAGGGGGCAAGAACAGAGGGAGAGAATCTCAAGCAGACCCCCTGCTGAGCAGGGAGCCTGACACCAGGCTCAATCCCACAACTCTGAGATCAAGACCTGAGCTGAAACCGAGAGTCGGACACGCAACTGACTGGGCCATCAAGAACTATTTAATAAGAAACACTTTCACTGTATGATGGCTCTACACTAGCCAAAGCCATGTTAAGAACTAATCTACTTCAGCCTGTTCTAAAACAAATCTTAAATATCATTCTCTAAAAACATGTTCAGGGATTCTTGAAAAAAAGTAACATTATTTAATTATTGTGTATTTGTAATGTATATCATTAAAACCAGGAGAATAATTGGTTTTACATATAAATTGAAACCATTAAAACTCTGAAGTAGAAATTAAGAAATCATTCAGCTTGTGATGGGAAAAATTTGTTACTCTTTATTTCCTAATATACATTTATATAACCTTCAGTAAAAATATACGGTGTGATCAGTGTGTGCAGAGGTCAGAGGAAAGACACCTTTACTTACAGGGTAAGATTTTGTCAAAGTATAATGCCAATGCCAAGTAGAAAAGTGCATCAAAAGCCAATACGGAAAAAGTTGCAATCATTACATATGAGTCTCCTGAAGGGTCAGGAAAAATTATACCATTCATAGTAGTATCCAAGTAGATAATCTAAAATTCAGACAAAAATAATAATTAATAAATATTTAAGATAAATATATACAAATAATTGGGCATAGCAGCAAGAATTATCATTTTATTAAACAGCTTTTTTGAGAAGCCCTTATAATGAAGTTATTGGTGTAACTATTTCTATATGACAGCAATCCAAGGATTATTAGAAGGAAATACCAACTTAAAAAATACAATATTCTAAGAATAGGAATATTTTTAAAAGATTTTATTTATTTATTACAGAGAGAGAGCACAAGCAGGAGGAAGGGCAGGCAGAGGGGGAAGTAGACTCCCCACTGAGGAAGGAGCCCAACAAGGGGCTTGATCCCAGGACCCTGGGAATCATGACCTGAGCTAAAGACAGACACTTGAGGGACTGAGCAACCCAGGTGCCACCAAGAATAGGAATTTAAATGATAATCATTTTTTGTGTTCATAAAGTCATTGCAATATTGCAAAATATCTATGCAGCAAAATAATAGTCATTTTAGAAAGAATATGAAGAATTATTTGAAGCATCTTAGTAGGATAATGATAAGAAACTTCTTTTTCTAGTTATTACTGCAAATAAAGATATGTTTATAATTCTGTCATGTAACAATAGGCGTTGCACTCTAGGTATTATTCTAAGGCTTTTTATAATACTTCATTTAATCCTCATCATAACCCCCGGGGGGGAATCTTATTATTATCTTATTATTTTTATGTGCATTTTACATGTGGTGGAAGTGAAGCAAATAGAAATTGAGTAGCTTAACCAATCAAAGTCAAAATCACATAGGAAGGTGAACTCAGAACAAAGGAAGTCATAGGAAAAGGAACTCATAGCAAAGGTGAACTCAGAACAAAGGAAGTCCAGCTCTCAAGCTTAGTATATTGTATTGTATATTAGACAATATACAATCCTATTTATGTTAAAATCTTAACATTCAATGACAAATTTAAGTTTATTCTGGGACACAAGTCTGGGTTGGAATTTTAAGATCAATTTGTGTAATTCAACATCAAACAGATTGAAGGAGACACTAATGTGGCTAATCGTTGAACATGCACAAAAATCACTTGACACAATTTCATATCCACTTGTAATAAAGAAAGTCTCTTCACAAACTAAGAAAATAAGCAATCTTTTTTAACATGGTGAAATAGATGTATAAAGACCAACACCAAAAATAATGCTTATTATGAAATGTTAAAAGCTTTTCCTTTGCTTTCATTTCTATTCAACATTGTACTAAAGGTCTCAGTCTCTATGATAAGACAAGAAAAATAAGTAACTGGCATAAGAACTGCAAAAGGGAAAAAAAACCATCATTATTTGTAGACATCATGACTATATGTAAGAAAAATCCCAAAATAAAGCTCAGAAAAATACTAGTTTTAATAAAAGAATATAGCAAGAATACTGGATACAGTGATTTCTGGTTTTTACAGAAATCAGTTGCATCTCTACATTAACAACAAACATTTAAAAATAATAATTTAAACACAGATGCTATTTATAATGGCATCAAAAGTATTAGAAACTTTGGAATATATAGAAAATGTGCAAGGCTCAATACTTAAAATTAAAACAATTACTAAGTGAAAATGAATGTGAAGATATCTTATGTTCATGATCAAAAAGAAGTGTCGGGATGCCAGGGTGGCTCAGTCAGTTAAATGTCCAGCTCTTGATTTCAGCTCAGGTCATGATCTCAGGGTCATGGGATCCACCCCCAAGATAGACTCCATGCTCAATGGGGAATCTGCACGAGATTCTCTCTCTCCCTCTACCCCTCCCTACTGCAAGCGCTCTCTTCCTCTCTCTCTCACATTCTCTCTTTCTCTTAAATAAAAAACTAAATTTCTTTAAAAAGTGTTAATTTCTCTCAAACTGATTGAAAAATTCAACTGTATCAATATGTCAACAGCTTTGTGCACACATACATATGTGCATGTATAACATGATAAGTTAATTCTAAAATTTACATCCTTCAAAGAACCTAGAATAGAAAAGACTCTCTTGGAAAAGAAAATTAAGTGGTAAAATTATTACTACAAGATATCAAGACACATCAGGAAAAACAATTAAGACAATGTGGCAATGGAGCAAGGACAGACAGGTCAATACATGATTGGTTGAGCTGTGACAAAGGAAATACTGCAATCCATTCAGGGAAAGGATGCCTTTTCAATAAATGAAGCAGAAGAAATTGGATATTCATGTAGAAAAATTAATATTCCTTCTACCTATAGATACACAAAAGTTATTTTGAAATAGATTTTGTATTGAATATAAAAGCTGAATCAACTGAGCTTCCAGATAAAAACATGGGGGAATATTTTTATAATCTTGGGGAATGCAATGATTTCTTAAAGGTGCAAAAGCACTCTACAGAGGAGAAAACTTGGCAAACCAAACTTTATCAAAATTAAGAAAGTTGTTCATTAAAAGCACCATTAAAAGAGTAAAAATGTTAGCAATGAGTAACTGAAAAATGTCTCATATGCAGTATATATAAGAAATTCCTACAAAGTAATGAGGAAAAAATTTTAAAAAGTCAGTTAAAAATGAGGGAAAGGGGCACCTGGATGCCTTAGCTGGTTAAGTGTCTACTTTCGGTTCAGGTTTCCATCCCCGTGTCCTGGAGCTGAGCTCAGCAGGGAGTCTGCTTCTCCCTCTGCCTCTGCCCCCCCCCCCCCCCATGTTCTTACTCTTGCTCTTTCTCTCTCTCAAGTGAATAAATACAAAATCTTTTTCTAAAAAATGGGGACAAGACCTGGATAGGCACTTGATAAAAGAGAAAAACCCCCAAATACCTCTACACATATGAAAGATAATTAAATTTCATAAAAAAATCATGAAAATGCAAATTAATACCACAAAGATTATTATTGCAGATCTACCAGAAAGGCTAAAATTTGGACGACTGACAATACCAAATGCCAGTAAACATTTGTAACTCTGAACTCCTGGTGCAAAAGTAAATTGATGCAATCACTTTGGAAAACTATTTGGCAGTAGCTATGAGGATTAAGATACACATATCCTAAGGCCTACTATTCAACTCCTACACAGATACCAAAGAGAACTGAATGCCCATATTCACTAGAAAATATGTGTAAGAATTTATTTTTGCAGAACTAATATTAGTCAAAAACTGGAAAATATTTCTGTTCATCAATAAGAAAATCGACAGCACAGTCACACAACAGAATACTACATGACACTCTACTACAGCGACACTCCAACTGTGGGTAAGATCTGAAAACATAATGTTGAATGGGGAAAACGCCAGATCTAAAAAAACAACAACAAAAAACACTTCGTAGAGTAGCACTTATATAAAGTTGAAAACAGGCAACACTGAAAAATTATACTTAGGAACACACATTAGGCGATAAATGAAAAGGCAAGAAATGATGAGCACAACACTTTTATCTTTAAGAGGAAGGAGTGTTTGCAGACTTGACGTTGTGGCATCCTTCTACTTCTTGATCTGGTTCATGATTATTTTGACATACTTTATAATTATCTGTTAAGCTCTTGGTAGTCCTGAAAACTTTTCAGATTTTAGGTTTCAAACAGAAGTTTACACAACAATTTTTAACAAACTAGGGAATGCCTTTGTTATGTGAAGTACAAGGAAAGGAAAATAGTTGCATATGAAATATAAGAAGAGAATAAGTCAAAATGAAAATATCACCCGAGACGTGAAAATCTGTCTTAGTCAAGATGTTTTATTCAAGTTGCCTTGTGTGATGATGATTTTTCTATAATGCAATGATAATATTTTCAAATCTAGCTTTAAGGGGGAAAAAACTGTTTAGAATAAGTGCTCTTAATTTAAAAGTGTTTGACTGTGAAGAGTCATGAAATAGCAAATTCTTTTGAAAGTTCAGTAATAAACTAATTAACTATGTTCTTACCTTACTCATTCCAGCAGTGAAGGCAAAGGGGCTACAAAAACTCAAAATCCATTCCAGAGAGGAAGGAAGTTGTCTATAATACACAGCAAATCCCACACCCCCACAAAAGATATTGAGGAGAAACATAACCAAATTGGTGAGGAGAGTTTTCTTTAACAACACGCTCATCAGGAATGTTAGAGCAATCTGAAAGAGAGAGAGAAGATAATTTAGTCGTTCAACAGATTTAGTTCACTGAGAATCATCGGCAGCACAAACAAACCTGGATCTTTAGATCATGAGTATTTATCAGTGAGGCAGTGATGAAAATATATATGCATAACAATGATCAGCTCTTCCCTCAAGGCTTTTATAAAGAGGATCCTTTTTTGCCCTCCTCAACTACTGGGCTTTTGTTGTTAAAGAAAGGGCAGGGAAAAGCTGTATGAGAGTTGAGGAAAGAATAGAAATGAAGACCTGGAAACACTGAAAGAACCTACATTAATGTATTAACAAAGAGCATCTATGTACCGTCTGTAGAATTTAGAGGCTCTTGTTTTACAAGAAGGAAGAGGCATGACATGGGGAGTGAGGACAAGTGGAGTGTCAGAGGCAGATACTGTGAAAGTCACCACGTTACAGAGAACTTTGGGAAAAGGAGATGAGTCCACCCCTTAAGGGCATCCTCACTAAAATATTCTAGAAAAGCCTTAGAGTTGGGACGCCTGGGTGGCTTAGTTGGTTAAGCTGCTGCTTTCAGCTCCGGTCATGATCCCAGGCTCCTTGCTCAGCGGGGAGTCTGCTTCTCTCTCTGCCTCTGCCTGGCTGCTTGTGCTCCTGCTCTCTCTCTCTCTCTGACAAATAAATAAATAAATAAATAAGATTAAAAAGAGAAAAAAAAAAGCCTTAGAGTCAAAATATTTTCAGAATCAGAATTTTTTTTCTTTTTGATGCATCATTACATTAATTCAGACCTTTATGCAAAAGAGAGGTCCAATTTTATTTATATCATTTTCTCACACTCATAGACTTTCTCAAGGAATCACACACACACAGTAGACATGAAGGAAATGACTGTAGTAACCTCCAGAGAAATTAATTTTTGCTACAGATACCTAAGATCTAAAGCAGAGAATGTGGTAATACATGTATGGACTTACCAAAGATAAGCCATATAAGAAAAAGAGTGTAAATATGACCATGAAGCCCGTCATGACTATAATTTGGGTAGATATTATAATGACTGTAATCATTATGGAAATAATGAAGATGAAGGTAACATAGATTAAGCCACAGGAGAGCCTACAAAAAAAGACATAAAGTTATTTTGATTATTTCAACTTCATTATGAAATATTTAAAACATACAAAAATATCTAAAGAACAGCACACTATTTACCCTTCTGCTTGCCACCTAGATTAGTAATGACAGTATTACTAATCAACCACATTGGCATGGCTGTGCTGCTGCCTACTGG
The DNA here is from genome assembly GCA_003697995.1 of Taxidea taxus jeffersonii. Taxonomy (NCBI): domain Eukaryota; kingdom Metazoa; phylum Chordata; class Mammalia; order Carnivora; family Mustelidae; genus Taxidea; species Taxidea taxus. The sequence goes on from ML111114.1 coordinate 45,232, forward strand.
CGAGGCATCAGCTCTGTGTTCACATATTGTATAAGGAGGATGAATGTTGCATAAATTGTATCATTTTTGTATGTGTCCTTCTACTGCTTGCCTTTAATAATGTTATACATTGCTGTGTAATATTCCATTGTCTGAATATATCCCGAAGTTTTCCTGATCATAGACATCCAGGCTGTTTCCAATTCTTATTTCTGGTGCACGGTTGCTAAGAACACGCTTGCACTTGGGAAAGAAAAACAAAATAAGGTGAAAATCGAGAGGGAGGCACACCAGAAGAGGCGCTGAACTCCAGGAAACAAACTGAGGGTTTGTTAAGGAGGGCACTGGATGGAATGAGCCCTGGGTGTTATATGCAACTGATGAATCACTAAATTCTGCCTCTGACATTAATTTAAAAAAAAAAGGAAAGAAAAGAAAAAAGAATATCCTCGTACGTGTCATTTTTGGAAAATGCACAAAAATTTTTCTAAGGTGTAACGGCTGAATTGAAGAGAGTAAGCTTTTGTATGTTTGGCGCTATCACATATTACTGAGATATTCTAATTGTAGAAGTGGAAGGAAATGTAAGAGCTGCTGATCAATCCAGGAACCATGGAAGCATTGGGGGCAGATGATAATTTGAGCATTTTTGAGGATCTCAGGTAGCAGGACCTCCCCTCTCCCTAACAGTAGAAAATTGAAACTTCATAACTCCTTAAAGCCCATCCTATTATTGCTATTCTTATTTATGATTTCTTTCTTAAACTGATATAAATAATGGTATGCCCCGCAGTGTTCACACTGCTTTGGTTTAAATGTGCTGGTGTTCACATGTTTATGAGGTAGTTATTAAGAAATTGTATCGTCTTACATCTAACAAACCTGCAGGGTGTTTGAGTCCAAGCCTCTCATTTTTCCAGGTAAGTAAACTATAGTTCCTATTGTACTTAATGGGCCTTTTCAAGGTCAACAAAGTATATCAATAACAAAACTAAGATTTGTTGCAGCCCTTCCTAGTTCACAGCTCCTTCCTCTACATAAAATTGCCTAACTAAATGAGAATTCAACAGCTGAAAAAAATAGGAGACTATTAAAACCAGGAACTTGCATCAATATGTCCTAGTACAACAGGTTCAATTACTGCTTATTCGACTTCTTTTTAAAGGTCATGTCATTACAATGATTCAGCCTTTGTTAGAAACATCAGCGTTTTTGGAAAGCATATGGCATTCTGCAGAATCCACTTCCTGAGTACAGAAGGGAACTACTATAGGTAGGAATTGAAAATCTATGGAGTAGGAGAATTAACACATGAAGGAACTTAAAACATTACCTAGAAAAGGGAACTCATTGCAGAGAGTGGGGTGGGGGGAGATGTTAATAAAGCAATAAAAACCTTCATGATAAAAACAAAGTAATTCAGGCATCACATAAAGCAGTTTAACAAAGTAACTCAGAAATTCTCATGCATTTCACATTTATTACATTACTTTAAAAAAAGCTGCCCTAAAATTTATTTCCAATAGATACCCTGTACTTAATAAAAACATTTCAGATTTTTTTCCTCTTGATTTTAAGGGACATATAAATCCGTTTTGCCAAATTTAGGTTACATGCATAGGAGGAAATATTTATCCTGAGAAGGAACCCACATCTAAATATCCAATGCCTTTGTGATTTTAATCTAGAGTTGACTTGTGCCTACCTATTCTCAGGAGACTGCAGGGATGTTGCCTCACAGGATATTCACTGGACTGAAAAATAGTCCTTTTTGCACAGATTTCCCCGCCTTTTTCCTCCTAACAGACTTCATTCATTCCTTCGCATTTGCCAAAGTTCCACTGCAAATCACTTTTCTCCTTCCTTTTTCGTTTCAGAAAATGTTTCCTCTTTTTTCTACTTCATGATTAAGGTGTAATAGAATCAACACTTCCTCCTTTAACCAAATTACTTTATAGAAAATTTAAAACTTCCTAGACCATAATTTTATTTCAGAGAACATGTGGCTTGCAAATAGTTCCTTATCCATTCCAGATAGTCAACTCCACATTCATAAACACTAATTTTCTTGATATGGGTATTATACAAAGAAATGTCGTCTAGGATTCAATGTTGAAAAATGTTAAGCTTCTTTTGGGGTAAAATAAACAGATTATTTTTCATTTTTTTCCTTTTCCTAGACAACGTGAATTTTATAACTAATTGCATTGCAGAATTCTCTGCTTTGGCCTCTTGGAAGCCTAGAGCTCACATGATTTGCATTTTTACCTGTTAGTCTTATCTACTTATCATTTTGTTAGGTCCTTGTTTCTACTCCTCAATTATTTGTTTTTATTATAATACAAATTCATGTAGACAGATAGATATAAACATAAATATATATATGTTTAAATATATTTAAAAATCATTGAAATCATTTGTGTATGAAGCAAGATACAAATATAACAATATAGGAAGCAAATGTTCTTATTAAGCCGTTCTTATATGCCATCCTAAGCACTGTATGTGCTGGCCACATTTTCAACATACGGCATTTAAGTGCTGCAAAAAATACATCCCTCATGGGTCACCTGGGGTCTCAGTGAGTTAAAGCCTCTGCCTTTGGCTCAGGTCATGATCTCAAGGTCCTGGGATCAAGCCCCACATTGCATTGGGCTCTCTGCTTGGCGGGGAGCCTGCTTCCCCCCGCCCCACCCCTCCTGCCTCTCTGCCTACTTGTGATCTCTCTGTCAAATAGATAAATAAAATCTTAAAAAAAAATACATCCGTCATGACCAAACCTCTGAATACAAGCTAGCCATTACAGGATCATACTTTTCCAATGTGAAGAGGTGTGGAGAAATCAAATGATAATTGTGGGCAGACCAAGCAGGAGAGTTGCAATCCGGGCAGCTAGGTTGGAGTCCCAGCTCTGGAACACATCTTCCATTTGATATTGAGCAACTCTTTTACTCTCTTTGATCTTCCTGGAACCCTGATCATAGCATTAGCTTAACTTACTCATGGCATGGAAAAAGTGCTCAGCAAATCATAATCGCTATTTTGCATAACAAATTTTAGAAGAAGTAAATAAAAAAATCAGAACAAAAAAAAAAGCCAATGTGTCAAGCTTAACTGTAATATTGGGAAATAGTAATATATTTTTAATGCTTCCAAATTTCTGATTATTCATTTGCACTCACCAGAAGGCTGATTCTTGCAAACCCATTATTTTCATAAAATCCTTGCACTTTTTTCTCTCTTTTGTAACATTGAGTGATACAAAATATACAAACGGGAAAAAGTAAAGCAGGCAGTAGAAAATAAACAGCTCCTTTTGAAGAACGTCTTTATACATAAAAGGTAAAGTCTTCATATTTACAGCAGTAAGTGACATCAACTCTTCTACCGCAGAGTGATTCGTTGTGATCTACAGTAGGGTTTAAACAAACAAACTCATTATTTAAAAAATAGAAACTAGTGAAATCTTATTAAGCTATGGAGATTATAGCAATATCAATTTCCTGATTTTAATATTATTCTGTGGTTATGCAAGATATAGCAGGAGACACTGTGTGAAGGGTGCATGGACCTCCCTGCACATTGTTTCTGCAATTTCTTGTCCTTCTGGAACTACTTGAAAATTTAAAGTTAAAAACAAAAACAATGTGTTCCTTTGCCTAAATCCAATTTCAGCATTTGTTTTTGTTTTGTTTTGTTTAAAGATTTTATTTATTTATTTATTTGAGAGAGAGAGAGTGAGAGAGAACATGAGAGGGAAGGTCAGAGGGAGAAGCAGACTCCCCACGGAGCTGGGAGCCCAATGCGGGACTTGATCCCAGGACTCCAGGATCATGACCTGAGCTGAAGGCAGCTGCTTAACCAACTGAGCCACCCAGGGGCCCAATTTCAACATCTGTATACCTGCTTCATTATATAAACATGAAAACCTGAGTACATGTCATCTTTCATCACAACCTGGATGCCTATGGATGCCTTACATTAACTTTAGAACTTTCGTTACCTGTATAATAGCAGCATTAATTGCGGCTTGTAAAGCCACAAATCCACTACTCCAGTATTTGGACAGAGAACAGGAATGCTCATCATCCAGATTCCAGCAATGAGCTATGAGCCCCCCAAAAAAGCATAAACAACATCATCATCAGGTGAAAGCAATTTGAGAATAAAAAACAAGAATCCAAGAGAAAACAGTCTAGAGGAAGCTCCACCAGTCAGAACTTACAGCCACATAGAAAAAAAAGAGGAGCAAATGAAAATTCTTATGGAGGCAATTTTATTCATGGAGACTGTAGCTTCCATATAAAGTCTTAGAAAATAAAAAGACAATGAAAGCAAACACTCTGCTCCAACCATGCTAGATTCCTTGCTCTGTCTCAAAATGCTAAATGCACTGTAATGCTACAACTTTTTTTTACTCATATATGTTCTTCCTACAGATGGATCCATGGCTCACTCTTTCCGTCTACCCTTATCTCTTCTCAGAAGCAAATTCAGCACAGAGGCCTTTCCTGGCTACCGTAAGTAACAACATCTAAAAGAGCGTTCAGGCTCTGGATTCTAAGCCTGCTCTATTTTACTTGGTGGTTGTTTCAGCCCCTGGCAGAGGGCATTGTTTCTGTCCCAACCCCTGTCCCTCACTGGAACGATTCAAGCAAGTAGGCTCTATGTTTCAGTCACTTCCATCCTCAGGGCCAGAACAGTGCAGGACACGTAGTAGACAGTGAATGAACGGAAAACAACCAACTCTATTAGCAATATCAATTCTGCTTCCTAAAAGGTCCTCAAAGCCATTCCCTCTCCTCAGCTGCCTCCACTCTGGTCCAAGCCACCACTGGCTCCCTGGTATGTTCCCTTGCGCTCTCCCTGACCCCTCTGCAATCCATTCTCTGGGCTATATCCAGAGAGCTCCCTTAGGCCTGGGAGTCTTATCACTTCTCTGCCCTGATTAAAGAACCGCCACAGCCCTCCATCACCCTAGGTTTGCAGGACATCACAAGATCTAGGCCGGGAGTAACTTCAGCCCCATTCCTGTTCGTGTTCTCTGTTCAGCTAAATAGCTCTTCTTCCAAATATACTAACAGATGCCTGTTGTCACCCCAGGCCCTTTACACCAGCACTTTCTCTGAAATACACTGCCTTTAGCACCCTCCCCCCATGTGCTCTTCCTTCTCATTAGTTGAAAGCTCACTTTGCCAGGCAGGGCTTCTCTAATCCTACAGCCTATTAGAAACCTCTGGTCTAAGTCTCCCACCCTCAGCACCTTTTTCTTGCACTTGTCATTACAGTTGAGTGCCTGCCTTTCCTGCGAACCTGAACTTCAGCTGAGGCTAGGACCTCTCAGTCTTGATCACTCTCTGCATTCTCTGTAACTTTCACCTACGCATTCACTTTACATCTGTTAGATGATTCAATAATGTTTTAAGAGTCATCTTCTAGAGGGAAGATATTCTTGGAATAAGTTTAGCGATAAAATGTGCTTTCTCTATTTTCTCATGTTCTCTCAAAAACATCTCTGTTGCCCATCCTGACCTATCCCTTATGTTAAAAACAGGAAAAATGCCATTTTATATGGAAAGTCACCTGCAAAAAGATCTTCCTTCAAAAATGGGATGTAATATCCCTGAAAAAATTTTAATTTATAAGAGAAAGTGTCATTGAAGACAATTCCCGCGATGCCTGTGATATTGTCTAGAAGTATTTTATCCATGGATTTTTGGTTCGGTACTCCAATGATCCTTCTTTCTGTGAATGACAAGGTGAAGATAGACATGAAGTGTTGTACAGTTTCACCACAATGGGATGTGATATCCAACTGTGTCATCATATATTTTTCACTGGAATTAAACTAAAATCATTTTCTATTTAAATTAAACTGATCCCAAAAGGCAAGGAGGTAATTTTTTTTTAATGTTTTAGATTCTAGAATCAGGAGACATGCATGAGAATTTAGTGTTTTCTTTTAATGATGGCAAGTATTATGGCAAGTTTCAGGTCTATAAAAATATGATGCTAGGGTAAGTATGCATAGGAGAATTGGGATACAAAAATAGAGGTAATTGGAGTAGTTATACAGTCAAGGGATTTCAGATGTCAGATTTGCTGAAGCAGAAACACCTCATCTGATTTTTGCCTTGTGAGGAAACTAAGACTGCACAGTGACCCTAACAGCCAGCAATGTTATATAATAGGAATTGAGGATTAGAGAGTAGACAGCCAAACTGTACCCACCTTGCCCGTGAGTGAAATACACATTTTACCATAGTTATCTCAGTTACATAGTGACTTCATTTAGAATGAAAGTCTTTAAAGATGTTTACAAAGTATACCATATGTGGCAGGATATCTTGAGATTATCCATCCTTACTTTTCATGGTTCTGAAATTATGTTTAGTAACCATGACTTCATTTCTTTTATTTTGATGTTTTTGATGTTTTTTCCTGAGTTATCAATCTTAACCACTGACTTTCCATGTTAAGACATCTGCACCCACAGATGACGTGTTCTCCTAGACACTATGCTACAAATCTGAAATTCTAAATTTATTGTTTTAGGTAAATTCCAGTAGAAGTGTAGACCTCCCTAAAGTGGAGTCCCATCAAGCCGAAAAGGTTTAAAAGGCTACTTGTTATGAGAGAAAGAAGAAGCTAACTAAATCTGTAAACTGTCATGATATCTAAATAATTCGCATAACAGATCACTGTAAGTTCAAATTGAACACGGTTACGTTGTATCAAAAAAGATATAAAATAATATCAGTAATTCTTTATTGTCATTAGTACACCTACCTTTCAAAAGAGCAAATGCTGTTTTATTCATTATCTGCTGGGTTAGATCAGAGACAGGTGTATATACAATAGCTACAGAGTTATTAACATGATCTGCCCTCCCCAGATCTTGTGGAGGCAATTCGGGAAAATACATGTTTCCTCTGAAATGTGAAAATAGTCCCATGTACAGCCCCAGAAGTATTGGGAGTGCCCATTCCTATAACAGGGGGAAAAAAGAATGAATTTAGATTATATTCCCTTAAAAAGATCAGTCAATACCAAATAACTGTTGAAGACAAATTCCAATTTGCCATAGGGTTGGCTTCTCTTTGTTCTCTGCTTTTCAGAGCAAAGGGAACCCAACAAAAGATGCATATTGAGATAGTTGCAATATATATTATTCTCTAACACTAGAACTAAAATTTGCATTAAATCATTAACTACCACAGAAGCCATCACAGAAACTAACAGAGTGACTAACAGTATGGCAAATTCTTATGCATGGGCATCTGACTTTACAGTCTATAAGACACAGACTATCCCAGACAGAATTCATGGTGTCAAATAGCAACATTTTTGTCAGCTGTCACATTCTTGTATTGGAAATCAAAGAACATGAAAAGAAACTGAGTGGGAGAGACTGTCTAGTAGGTCACCAATATCGGTAATCTCTTCCTGCTTAGCATAATGCTTGACAGCATTCCCAGCCTCTGGAAATTAAGCAGGACCCAAGTGATTAAGTTCTAGCCAGTGGAATGTGGGCAGAATGCTATGTACCCTTCAAGGCCTGGCTGGAGGAACCATACACAACCTTCTATATTCTATCTCAGTCTCTGTACTTCCTCATCTTTTTATTTTTTTTAAAGATTTATGTATTTATTTTAGAGAGAGGGTGTGGGGGTAAGGAGGGGCTGCTGGAGAGTTGGGGAGAGAGGGAGAGATCCTCAAGCAGAATCCCCCTGAGCACAGAGCCCACTAGGGGCTCAATCCTGAGATCATGACCTGAACCAAAATCAAGAGTCGGACATTCAAACAACTGAGCCACTCAGATCCCCCCCATATTTCCTGGCCACCTGACTGGATGCAGCATATCCTAGGGAGGTCTCTAAGGACTAGGGAGGTGGCAGTGTCCCTGGATGAAGAAGGCTGGGTCCCTGAATGGTTGTGTGGAGGAGATTCCTTCACCTACCAGACCTACTTCAGTTTCACTGCCAACTTTATTTAGACTATGAGCAGAGTGAAAAATAAATTTTTGCTGAGCTCAGCCCCTGAGATTTGGGGTTATTACCTGTAGAAAGTCTACCTACCTAATGCAAACTGACCATCCATCAGTGGTGTTACTTGGTCATAATTCTTGGAAATAATCTTTGTGTATAAAATCCATGGCTTTGAAAATAAGTCCCCCAAATTAAAATTTGTCAGACTGTCAGCCATCCTTTTTATTATTTCCTTACTCTAACTTTATTACATATGGTAGCAGCTTTAATAGTTACTATAGTTTACCATACAATTAAATTTTCACTTACTCTCTTAAAAAATGAGCAATATTTTTAGTCTGCAATTCTACATTATGTTTCATGGACTGCTATGAGTCTCTTGGTTCAACACATACAATGGGAGGCAACCTTAAAATCAATAAATCCAATCTGCTACTTAAAATATAAAATAAGAGCATCATTAGGCAGTAAAATAAAATAATGATGTGAGCTGCAAAAAGAGGCAGACTTTCAAACATACCAATAAGCTCTCTCTTTTCATTCTCCATTTCTGAAGAAAATTCTTGCACAGAAGTGCTTGAGTTTGCTGATACACACTTTGCTGTGTTATATGCATTTAGCCTGTCATTTAAAAACAAGGAAAATGTAAACAAGGTAGAACATAAACTAGACAAATAAGTGTAATAAGAAAAACCTTGGGAAGTGGGGAAGAAAAGAAAAATTTTGATCATATTTTGGGGGAAAATACTCCCTACCTTTAAGAACAACAAAAAATGTATTTAAAATATTATTTTAATACCACATGACTGCAAAATTATACTCATAGTAAGCTATTTGGGAGAGTGGGTAATGTGGGGAGATAGTCGCCAGTCTCACAATTTTACAGAAATACAGAATGCAACAATGGAAAAGATATCATTAGATTTTAAAACCTGTAAGATTCTTCACATTTTCTTATCTTTTATAACAGAAATCCAACTATATGAATAGAGTAATTGAATCATATCTCATCTGATTAATAATAAATTTTTGTTCTTTGTATTTAAATAGAAATGCCAGAGCCAACCAAATTAATCAACATTCTGATTAATTTAATTCATTTGAATAATTATGTCCATTAGATGTAACCTCAATGAACTGTTTTCCTATAGTACTACCTTCCAGATTAAACTGAACAGCTTTAGTCTCAACTAGCTGAATCCAGACTCAAACTAGCTGAAACTTGATTGTGAGACACCAAAAACCCAACTCATATCAATTTTCTGAATTCAGAAGTACCTAAATAACTGAGGAAGCAAATGACCAAGTAAGAAGAAAGCAAGAAAGAAAGAAAGAAGAAAGAAAGACAAGTATCACATGGAAAGTAATTTTTCCCAAATGTTTGCAAATAAGCCAACAGAGATTATTTTTTTCAGTTTTTCTAATCTCAGAATTAAATTATTTTAGATTTGCATAACAAAATATTCAGACAATTCTTCCCAGCTAGTACAGAAGCAAATTTTACTATTTTCCTATATTCTGCTGTTGTATCTACACAATAAAAGTTGGTTGGGAATAAAGAGAAAAACTCTACCATTAGGTCTTATATTGAAGAATATAACACATATGAGTGTTTGGAAACCTCTGAAAAATAGACTGATTTTTAGCAGTGTCCCCCCACATATTTGGCATAGCACAATAAAAAGGAGCTTTACTTACTGTCAGAAAAATTAGGAAAGTACTCTGGAAACACTGTCAACGCACAGTTCTCTTTTTGTGTACAGGAACAATTAAAATTTCCTTATTGCTACTTCTTCATTTATTCCTTAGATGGGTGTCTTACCCAAGCTGCTTTCTGAAAGGGGGTGTAGTCAGACCAAGCTGCACATGATGAACTTGTTTTGTTTTCTGCCTTTTCTTCCCTAAGCCAATTACTTGCAGGGAAATGATGGTTCAGTGGTTGGTTGGGAATAAAAAAAAAAAAAAAAAACCCTGTGTTTGTGCACTTGGCCTTTCAACTTCAGGGATAAGGGGTAAAATGGTAAACAAGGAAAATGGAACTAGCCTGTTGGACATGATGAGACCAAGATGGGAAAAAAGCAATAAACAAGTAAAAACAATCACTAACCAAACAAAGTAGTTAAATGTGTATGAGAGAAATATTTAGCCTTTTTTTTTCTTTTTTTCTTTCTTTTTTTTGCTACTAATGCCCAAACACAACTGCCAATGATGTATTTGACTAATTGGTACTGAATGGGCAGAATGTGCTGAAGCTGATTTTTTTCCCCCTAATAAAGCTAAGCAACCCATAGTCTGCCTCAGAGAAACACTTAATTTGGACAAATGATTATGAACAAATTCCTTTCTCTGTTCTGCTTGTAGTGGATGCAGGATTTCAGAAGGCATATGAACAAAATAAAAGTAAGACTGCCAAGGACTACAAAAACATAGAAAGAGATTCAGGTCAGTTTTTTATGCATGAAGACTGGGGAAAAAATAAAATTTGTTCAACTGCCCTTGCATAGTCTATCTCTCTCCGTAAAGAATTGCAAACTTTTCTTGACTTGCCAAAGTAAATGGCAAAACAGGAAGCCAAAGTCCATGAATTGGGAAATCTCAAATATTTGACATGGCTCCCATACCACAGATGTTAATAATCATAAAGCTGACAGTTGTTCTGGAAAAAAAAAGAGGATGATTTTTTAAAAAATTAAGACATGGTATTATATATGTATATTTCTCTCCTTGGTAATTAGTTCTATTTTTAAAAAGAGTCAACAGTGAAATATTACGTGTCTTTTGCATGAAAAATTGGCAAAAACAAAGGTAATAAAGATGTCCTAAAAGTCTCATGGTGGGGGGAAGGGGAAGGTCAAAAACACTGTTAAAATTTTGTATCAATAATAGGTCAATGATCTAAACAAAAATTTTGTTCCTTTTAAATTACCTGGAATATAGTTTAGATTTTTTTATTAATTTTGTTGTTGTTTTAGATCCTATGTACTTTATTTTAGAAATCTATTTTAGGAATTTTCATTTTGTTTACAATCGCATTAAAATACACAACTGCAATATCAATAATTATCTATATATTTTATTAGTTTTACTTCTTATCATTGTTTCTTATATATGCCTTTTGTTCCTCTTTCTTGATTTATTTACACTGAGTTATTTTTACTTGGAAGGTCATTTTCTTTATTTAAGCCTGAAGATTTCCCCATAAACGGTAACCTAAAAAAATGAAGTTTCTAAACTCTGGCTAGAAGTACATTGAAATGGTGAGTAAAATATATCAAAAAGAAAAAAAAAAGAGAGAAAAGAAAAATAAAGGAGTTTAAATATTTAACCAAACCTTTTAAAAAATTTTTTAAATTTTATTTATTTGACACACAGAGAGAGATCACAAGTAAGCAGAGAGGTAGGCAGAAGGAAAGAGGGAAGCAGACTCCCTGCTGAGCAGAGAGCCGGATACGGGGCTCGATCCGAGGACCCTGAGATCACAACCTGAGCTGAAGGCAGAAGCTCAACCCACTGAGCCACCCAGGCACCCATATTTAACCAAATCTTAAAAAGAAATAAGAAAAGGGTAAGGAAAAGAAACCAAGAAACAATGAGAAAAATAAAAAGAAGGAATATCCTCAGGTATTAAAAATGAAAAGAGAAATTAGAGCCAGAACTATGAATGGTATGTTAGCAATCCAGCTGTTCAAAGAGGTGTTTCAATAACTCTATAACCTCGACTTGATGGATTATGAAGATGGATTTCATATCTCTGCATGAATCCAGAAAATTGACAGGTCTGCTCAGTGCTAGGAATAGAAACTAGTAAAACTATTGACTTCCCCAAGGAAGAGGAAGGATGTATATTCTTTTCCCAATATCTGGGTTAAAAAATATATATCCTCCATAGTAATGAAAAGCACAAGCATATGCAGAACATGCCAGATATAGGACATAGGAAAAGGATCTTAATTTCTTCTCCCTGCATAGTAACACGTCTAGAAACACAGCAAATATCATAGCAGTTAGTTGCAATCTGGAGCCAAACTTGGGTTTGAATTCTAGCTCTGCCATGTACCAGCTGTGTGACTTTGCACAATCTATTTATTTTTTTTAAGATTTTATTTATTTATTTGACAGACAGAGATCACAAGTAGCAGAGAGGCAGGCAGAGAGAGAGAGGGAAGCAGGCTCCCTGCTGAGCAGAGAGCCTGATGTGGGACTCAATCCCAGGACCCTGGGATCATGATCTGAGCCGAAGGCAGAGGCTTTAACCCACTGAGCCACCTGGGCACCCCTGCACAATCTATTTAAAACCCCCCACCTTAAAATGGAGATTATAACTGTGTATGTATGTATGGTTACTGTGGAGATTAAATCCATTAATATAAGTAAAGTTCATAAAACAATGCCTGGAAAATCATCATAAATCAAAAAATGTAACACTGCTGATAATCCTACTCCTATTTGTCTTCCTCCTTCTCCTTTTCTCCTCCTCCTTTTACTATTAATCTGGAGCCCCTCTTACTATTACTAATAATCTGGAGGCCCACAGAGAAGATGAAAACAATTCTACAGAGATATGTCCAGGATTCAGGGCACAAAGCAACAGAGTTAAAGAAATATTCCTCCCAGCAGCTAAACTCATAATGAAAAGTACACCATGAAATGGGGTACCTGGGTGACTCAGCTGGTTAAGCAATTGTCTTCAGCTCAGGTCCTAATCCCAGGGTCCTGGGATCGAGTCCCCTGTTGGTCTCCCTGTTCAATTGGGAGTCAGCTTCTCCCTCTCCCCCTCCCCCTACCTGTGCTCTCTTGTGCTCTCACTCTCTCAAATAAATAAAATCTTTAAAAAAAAAAGTTCATCATGAAAGAGAATCAGCAGGTGAACAAAATGAGACTATTAATACTAAGGAAGAAATATAAATTACATAGGAATAGTAAATAATAAAACAGGAAGCAATGACAAGGAAGACTAATAGGGTAATAACTCGTTAGAACTTACAGATATTTAAAGGGATTAAAAATAGTTAAGATTAAGAATTTAATGGATAAATTTTGCAGCAGGTTAGACACAGCTGAGGAGAAAATTAATAAACCAGAAATGTAACTGGAGAAATTATATAAGATTTAGTATAAAGAGAGAACAGGATGGAAAAATATTAAAGACAAATTAAAAGACATGAAAGACAGAATGAGGTTTCCAGCACATATCTAGTAGGCATTTTATAATAAAGAAAATAAAGGGAATAAATAAGAGGAATTTTCAAAAACAAGTTGGATGAAAATTTTCTGGAGTTGAAGATTTGAGCCCTCAGATTAAAAAAAAAAAAAATTCCAACAACTAACTTTTTTGTGGTGAGCTTTCAAAACATGATTAAGAAAGAGAGTGGAAGGGTGCCTGGGAGGCTCAGTGGGTTAAGCCTCTGCCTTCGGCTCAGGTCATGATCTTGGGGTCCTGGGATCAAGCCCTGCATTGGGCTCTCTGCTCAGCAGGGAGCCTGTTTCCCCCTCTCTCTCTGCCTGCCCCTCTGCCTACTTGTGCTCTCTCTCTCTGTTAAATAAAATTTTTTTTAAAAAAAGAAGGAGAGTGGAGAGGGAAATACTAAAAATACAATAAAACAAAATAAAATTCAAGCTATAAACTAAGGTTCAACAGTTAGCCAAATGATGTCATAAATAATCAAATAATGTCAAAGTGCTGAGACAAAATAGTCAACTTTAAATTCTATACTCCAGTTAAATGTGCATGAAATAAAGATCTCTTCAGAGAGAATTTACCTCCTACACAACATGGCTAAAAGAAAACTAAAATATATACTTCAATTAAAAATAATTTTTAGGGACACTGGGTGGCTCAGTTGGTTGGGCATCTGCTTTTGACTAAGGTCATGATCCCGGAGTCCTGGGATTGAGTCCAGCATTGGGCTCCTTGCTAGGTGAGGAGTCCATGTCTTCCTATCATTCTCCCTCTGTGCTCTCTCTATCTCTCTAAAATTAATAAATAAAATCTTTAAAAAATTTTTGTTTTAAAAATAGCAAGTTGAGTCTCAGAAGTGTTTGACAAATAAGTTCCCAGTACTAATCATTTATTGACTGTAAACAATATTTTGTGGGAGAGGATGCATAACCTCCCACTAGCCTGTACATTTCTCAGTCTCTGCTAGTGGAATCTTAGAGGTATCTATGATTTTTTAAAGATTTATTTATTTACTTGAGAGAGAGCACGTACATGAGTGGGGATGGTTGAGGGACAGAGGGAGAGGGAGAAAATCCAAGCAGACTCTTCACTGAGCATGGAGCCTATCTCAGGGCTTGATCTCTCACAACTCTGAGATCATGACCTGAGCCACAATCAAGATTCAGACTATTAACCAACTGAGTCACCCAGACACCCTGAGGTGTCTATGATTTTGCAGAATTTTAATTGCTAGTTAAGAACAAAGACAAAAAAAGAAAAGAAAAGAGAAAAGAGAAGAACAGAGACAGAGTTGGCATGGGATCAAAGAATGCTAGGGATTTTCGCATGAGTGCTACGCCATTGTTTTCCTCAGAGTCTGTTGGGGGGGGGGGGTTGTCCAAAGTTATTGGAATTACTGTCCTTCTCAACTCTCAGTCACTAGAAATCCTCCCATTTCACTTAAAAAGCTGTCCTTATGAGCTATAATTTTAAAGATAATGCAGATGGGGACAGGCATTTGACAGTGTATGTTCATGAACGGGGGAACCAGGTGACAATAGGATCATGTACACAGGTGTGAATACTGGCCTTTATAGGAATGTTGTTCATTCACACTAATAGGAAGAAAGTTACAGTATATGTGTATACTGAAACCTGGCTGGTTGCTCAGACTGTGAAAGCTTGTGAAAACACTCTTCTAATTGCTTCCATTTTCACAGTTAAGTGGGAAGCAAGGTCTTCGGCTGAGAGTGAAAGAGGAAAGAGAGATATTAGAGTCTGAGAAGCAGGAAGATGTGGTTAAGCAATTTAATCATCCAATCCGGTGACAGGGTGAGTGGACAAGGGGAATGCAGTGCAGTTGCCAGGCAGAACCAAGGCTCCACTTGAAGACAGACAGTGGCCCTTCATTTAAAGTGAGACTAATTATTCTGTTCATGTGTATTTTCTACCAATGTTCATCTCCTAAAACAGGTTTAACCCAGATTGAGGTTTTGTCAGGAAATTATGATGAAGAGTGAGAGGGTCAGGCATTGATGGTGTATATATGGGAGTGGTTATTGGCAAAGGTTAGCTTTTCTCTTGAAAGGTTGTGGACTCCTAAATAGAAATGGTAGATGCCTCTTCTTTCTTGCTGACTTTATTTGGGCCATTGGTTCCCAGATTTTACTTTCAAGTACATGGCAGAGAGCTGACTCACTGTGTCCGGAAAGGTTGTGGATTTGGGGAGGTTTGGCTATCTATATCAAAGGACTATATCAAAGCTTTATTGAAGCAAAACAAAGTATGTGTTCATAAATCATTTTCTAGATAAAGAAAATTTTCAAGTAAACTGAAACTTAGGAATTTTGGCAGCATATTAGAACTACAAGTTTCCTGGAATTTTAGCTGCAGCAGTAAATCTAGCTTTCTATTTATTCTCCTTTTGCATGTTTTCCTCTTATAAGCTTCTGTAAGTTGCTTATCTGCTTTACAAAGAACACGTACAAATACCCATTTTGTGGTCAGAGTGACTAGGATCCACTCTCAGGATTAGACCAACATAACTCTAGAACAAAACCTCAGTACCAAGAGTTTGTGAGCCTCTGTATAGAGGTATGCCAGCTGCCGGCGTCTCTGTTCTTGCTCATACCTCTGGGACGGATCTCAAATGATTCCTGCCTGGGTCTGGTACTGTTCCCGTCTTGTCTGTCGTAATTGCTAGTCTGGAGTCCCATGATGTAGGTGCAGCTGCTAGTGGCCCGCTTTGTGAACTGCCAAAAAGAGATAAAGCTGTCCTCAGGAAACCATCCTAACTGTGACTAAAATAAAATTCTAAATAGTATTTTAAGGTCTTCCCTGTTTCTGAAATTAGCTGTGTTTCTTTCTTTGGAAAACTTTGCTGACTGTCCTACTAAGTAAGGTTCAATCTTTCTGTAGTCCAATTCTCCTCCTCATCATCTGGCTGACGATCTTTTTCATTAAGGGCACATGATGTAGGGGTCTAGAATGTGCAGCACAGCAGCTGGTTGTTGGTGGACTCTCTGGGCAACTGATTAGGTCAACGTTACCTTATTTTTCAGTGTCCCTGATGTACTGTGATTATCATCACAGTGACAGTGTTAACCATGCCACAGGGCCTACTGAGACACCTTTTTTTCCCCTCTCTCTTATAGGGTTAAAACTGCCAAGAAAATGGTGCAGACATAGACCAGTGTCCCCATGTGCAAAGAAGAAACATGGCTAAATTTTTATAATCCAAGCACTCATTTTCCATGCCCACTGCTCACACATGTTATTTTTTCCATCTCAAGAAACTTTTAATACAAACTGGTTTATACTGAAGGCATTTCACATAAGTTCTACGCTAATGTCAGATGGGAAAGTAGAATAATCAGATGAATAAACTGTCTCCAATTCCAACTTCTAGGAAGTCTGCCTATAGACTGAAATGCCATTGATGGAATTTAGACACTAATGACCTTTCATTTCAAAAGGCCTTGGTATCCTTGACCTTATTTTCTTGACCTTTCAATACTACATCTGTGGATACCATAGGGAGTCTGCAGCATGGTCTACTAAACACAAAAACTAGATATGAATATTTTTTAGTTGCATTATGTACCTATCACAGAGAAATATATGGTAGGTGGTTAAATATTTGCTAAAATAAAGTAAAATTTAAGATATACATTTTTATCACAAAATGTTTCATTTTTAGAAGAAACAAGAAAAAGAAAATTAAAAGCTAAAGAGATTATTTATGTAAAGAAATTGTAGGAATAACCTCTCAACCTAAACCCTACTGTTGGCCCATTCAAAGACTCACAAGGACCTTAGGTTATAACATAATGGGTAAAAAGCCTCCCCCTCAGATCTCTGATAGCCTCTGGCAATGTTGTAGAATATTCAGTATCACAGAAAACCTCAAGTCAGTTTCAAAGCTGTGGACTCCTTTATGTCAGTTTCCACTATATAATAATAACCTTTGGTATTTTTTGTTTCTTCATCAATGAATCTGTGCTAGAATTCCAGCCACAGAACTCATGGATTTTTGGCTGATATAGGATGTTATGTTTACTAATAACTGCCTTGTTGATTTCTTTCATGACATCATTAATTTAACAATAGGTTGAGATTTCATACACACAGTGGTACTGCTGAACTCATCAGGAGTTATACGTGGCATTTCTTTAATATTCCTTTTGATGAGGGAGCAGAAGGCTGGCTGAGGACAAAGTACAAGCTGACACCCTGCAACCTAACCACCCCCAAGTCTTGGGTAGGATATGTGTGACGTTTCTCCAGGGAGCTCCCAATTGTACAGATGGAACTCCTCAGTGAGACTTCTGTTGGAAGCTTAGGCACATAGAGAGCCTTTGGCCTATGTGTTCTAGGAATGTATTCCAGTGATTAGGTAGATAGTTGCCAAAGATCTTCATGCCACATTTTTAGTGGGAGCATTTTTTACAACAGGGAAATTTAGAAACAATCTATGTATCTTTCAATTGATTTTTCAGCCATAATCTTTTTTATGTATTCAAACATTAAAATGATACATAGGTTATAAAAATGATGTAGATATATAATAAACTGGGAAAGTATGATGCTCATAGTATGTTATTAAATAAGACAAATACAAAACAGTAGATATAATATTACCTGTGTTGTGTATATGCCTGTATAATAGAAAAATGTGTTAATGAAGCAAAAAAATCTTTTATATTCTAGAACTGTAAAAATTGTATGATTTTCTTACAAACAACATGTACTATGTCAAATTATTTTAAATTATATTTTTAAAAATTAAATGGACTGAGTTTGTCTTTTTAAAGCATTTTTTAAAAAGATTTTATTTATTTATTTGACAGAGATCACAAGTAGGCAGAGAGGCAGGCAGAGAGAGAGAGAGGAGGAAGCAGGCTCCCTGCCGAGCAGAGAGCCCAATGCAGGGCTCGATCCCAGGACCCTGGGATCACGACCTGAGCCGAAGGCAGAGGCTTTAACCACTGAGCCACCCAGGCACCCCTTTTTAAAGCATTTTTAAATATATAATTCAGTAACATTAATTGCATTCACAACACTGTACAATCATTCTCACTCCAAAACTTTCCCATTACCCTACACAGGAATTTTTTTTTTAAGATTTTATTTGTCAGAGAGAGAGAAAGAGAGCAAGAGCACAAGCAGGGAGAGCAGCAGGCAGAGGGAGAAGCAAGCTCTCTGCTAAACAAAGAGCCCAATACATGACTCTATCCCAGGACCCTGGGATTATGACCTGAGCCAAAGGCAGATGCTTAACTGACTGAGCCACCTAGGCATCCCCCTACACAGGAATTCTTCATTATGCAATAACCCTCATTCTCCCATTCCTTAGCTCTTGGTAACCTCTAATCTACTTTTTGTCTCTATGAATTTGCCTACTCTAGATATTTCATATGAGCATTCATATTCATGCAATATTTGTATCCAGATTATTTCAAGCAAATTTTATGTTATACATATATTTCATTTAAAATATATTTAAAAGATCAAATGAACTGAGACATTGAAAATTTCTGGGCACTTACAACCACTGGTATTTTTAACCTAATCCAGAGTAACCCTGCTAGATCTTGCAAGGCATTTTCAATGGGAGAAGGATCTGTGTTAAAAGACATGAATTCGAGGGGGGTAGGGGGGAGGGGTGTTGGGAGAGGGTGGTGGGGTTACATTATATGTTTAAATAAAAATTTAAAAAATTAAAATAAAAAAAAACCCATGGATTCTATGTCTGGGTTAAACTCTATATACCGTTTGTTTTGTTTTGTTTTGTTTTGTTTTTTATGTGACAAGCATGGTGCTTACTAACTTCTTGCTGCTTTTTGGAAACTGCCCTCTTGAGGGATGAGGGTCCAGGCTGTTCTTAATGTAAAACTGATCATAATTTGTATCACTGGTGCAAGACCATAGCACATTCAGCCTTTGCGCTGTTCTTCCTAAAAAGCTCAGCTCAAATAGAGACAAAGCCAGTCACAACCTTCTCCAGAAACTGAACCAAGCAGTAGAGATGAAGCTAAAAAGATGCACAGAGAAAGGCAATGAGGCAGGAGAGACAAGGGAGGCCATGGGATAAGTTTAAGATTTAAAGTTTAAACTTTAAGTTAAAGATTTAAAGTTTAAACTTAATAAGTTTAAAGAAGTAAACAAAAACTTCAAGTAAGCAGAAGAAGTAGGTTGAGAAAAGATGTGTCAACAGCGAGTGCTGTAGCCAGTTAACTGGCTGAAGAAGACTATATTTCATGATAGCCACAGGCGAGCAAGAAGCTGAGTCTATATCATGGGTCAAAATATCAGCTGAAATTTCACAATCTCCACTTATGAAAGATGCTTGTGGCTGTCTTGAATCCACAATAACCTTCAAACTGTCTCTTTCAGAACTGTCCTAATTCTTGGATATGTCTGGGATTACCACAAGCCCTACATTACCTGGATTAATGTACATGACAACCCAAGGAACACAACAATCACTACCAGGAACTGGGATTTGTGAGATATGAAATCACCAAGAACGTGGATCTTTTGTAATTAGTTAAGACATTAGGGTTGGAAGGCATTGAGAGTGTTCTACTTATTCCAAAACTATGTTTTCTTGGTAGTCATACCATGTAGCCAAAGAAGATAGGAGTATGAGCAACAGTTGCCAAGCAACAATTTTAAGAGCATAGAAATGTAATCGAGCACAGTTAGATGACTTTTTAATTTATAGAAGCAGGAGATCCACCCAGTTAAAGTCCAGAATGCCTATTCAAATCAGCTAAAGGAAGCTGTTAAAGGAAGAACATTTTGCAGTAGCTAGCAGGACCCACTGCCAAACAGTTGTATCAGAAGACATCACAGAACCTTGCTGTGTCTTTTTTGGTCAAAGTAAATCGCTCTTCAATAGGAGTAAGGACCTTGGTAGAAAATGAAAGGTGTTATTATTTTTTTTTTAACCAAGCTTCTCTTTTTGACCAGTTGTGATCATCCATCATATATATGCAGGAAGCCCTCGTTGAGACATTTTTTTTTCTCTAGTTGAGCCATTAGGACCTGGAAGAAAAGACTCATACAAAAAAGAGTCCCTGGAAGATCAAAGACTACATAGGAATATGAGATAGTCTCAAATGCTAGATGATGAGTAATCAAAGCATAGAGGATGAGCTCACATGGTTAACCAAAATCAGAGTGTCTCAATATGGGCACTACTTACATTTTGAGATGAATAATCGTTTTTTTTTTTGTGGAGGACTACCCTGTGGGTTTTAGAATGTTTAGCAGTATCTTTAGCCTCTGCCTCCTGGATGGCAGTAGCAATCTTCTGTTGAGATAACCAAAAACAACTCCAAATAATGTCCTCTGTCTGCTGTGTGGGGGACAGAAGAGAATGAGAACCACTGGAATAAGTATGGTAATCTAAGGATAGAAAATGAGTCATCTACAAAAACCACAAATACATTTCTTTGTTGGTTTTAATTATGTAATTGAGTGAATGGAATTTCCTTTTTAAGAAAATTTGAACATTACAAATAAAACAAAAACTTTTATCAAAAAATTTTAAAAAAACATCAAATTCCTATAAGTTAGGAGGATTTTTTTTTTTTTTTTTTTTTTTTTTTTTTACCAATTACCTGTGGAATGTCTGTTTGTAGGAATCAAGGTAAGGGGACAAATTCTACCTTTAAGTGAACGACAAGGTAACAGTAAAGGAACTGACACAAACCACAACCAAATAATAAGAGTTCAAGCAGAGAGGAAAGTCAGAATCAAGGATGAGCATGACATTAAAAGGTCCTGTGGGGGTTTCAGAAGCTTAGGACAGGTGCTAAATTTTTCTACTGGTCAGAGAACGAAGTTACCTAGATCTCATAGAGCAGAGAGCCATCCGTTGATGTCAGAACTATTTGCCCTAAGACTATAACAAAAGAAGGCTGAAGAGAAGTTCATCACAGCTTTATTCATAAGAGATAAACAAGCATGTAGCCAAAAATGTCAGATAATAGTAAAAAGGTTAAGTAAAAACCATGATAATACATCAAAGGAATCCAATGCAGGTATCCCATAACCCAAAAGTGTTACAATGATATGAAAGATACTCATGAACCATGAAGTGAAAAAAAATATAGGAAATTACCATGCCCACTCATGTCGACTTGGAGAAAGTACTCATAAAAAGACCATTGATTATAGGTAGGCCAAATGGTGTAACCTGGTATTTTACTATAGATTACTATTACCTTCATCCACATAATTTCTATATATCCTTAAATGAGCATATATTTATAATCTGAAAATATAACTGTAATACCAATTTAAGATAACATTGACCATAAGAATCATCTTATGGTCAATGTTATCTTAAATTTGTATTTAAGTAAATAATGCTTTTAAAATAGCTGATATATTTAAAGTTCAGGTTAAAAAAAACCCTACAATATTTTGTTTTGTTTGTTTCTTTTTTGAGAGAGAAAGAGAGTGGCAGTGGGGAGAGGGAGAAAGAGAATCTTAAGCAGACTCCCCACTGAGGACAGAGCCCAACACTGAGCTTCGTCTGGGGATCTGAGGACCATGGGATCACAACCTGAGTCAAAACCAAGAGTTGGATGCTCAACCAGCTGAGCCATCCAGGCACCCCCTTCAATGTTCTGTTTGGAAAATGTGCCCAGCATTCAGCTATATTGAAAATAATTTTAAAAAACTGGACTAACATTATGTGATTTTTTAATTAATACTGAGCACAAAATAGGCCTTATTAGCAATTAGTATAATGCCTGATTATGTTAATGTTAACTACTTTTCCTTATCTTTGCCTCTCCCCTCCATTCTAAAGTCTTAAAAACCATTTAAAATCTTAATCATTATTGGGACACCTGGGTGGCTCAGTGGGTTAAAGCCTCTGCCTTCCGCTCAGGTCATGATCTCAGGGTCCTGGGATCGAGCCCTGCATCGGGCTCTCTGCTCGGCAGGGAGCCTACTTCCTCCTCTCTCTCTCTCTGCCTGCCTCTCTGCCTACTTGTAATCTCTGTCTGTCAAATAAATAAATAAAATCTTAAAAATAAATAAATAAATAAATGAAATCTTAATCATTATTGAATGTTGGAACTACTGAGTGTGTCTGTTACCTGTGGTAATATGGAAGACTGTTCTAGAATTCTGGAGACTAATAATGTAGTAGGACCTAAAGTCTGATGTTAGGAGATTCAGGGTTTTAAGGCTCTTCCTGTGGGAGGAGTTTCCATCTAACTTCTGTATCAACTTCATCATCAAAATTTCCTGTTCCTTAGAGAGTTCTAAGAACACCTAAGTAGGGAGAAAATAAATAAGTAAACAAAGATGTCAGGGTGTTTCTGAAAGATGGATGTGCACAGAGATTTACACAAAGACTCCTTGGATGATGCCCACTGGTTTAAAGAAAACTCACGTTCCAAGGTAGCCTGAGAGAGGCTATATTCTTCCACGTCAAAGGTCTGTTTCACTGCATTGAAAGGGACTAACATTAATGGCTTACATGTTTTCCACCAAAAGTGCTTTCAAAGTGTGCAATATATGCAGCAACTTCAAATCCATGAGATTTTTTAAGATATAGGCCAAGTCATTACATTTTTTGGAAGGATAAAGAAAGATGTGGATATGGCCAGACAAAAAGAGAGCAATGCAGGAATGTATACATCACCAGTCCCCTTTTGATTACTTACATATGTATTGTTAGGACTCAAAATCAGCTGTTGAGTATTGTTGGGTTTCTATATTTATAAATCTATGAACAAGTAAGTACTCTGTATGTGGATCCCATTTCTATGCATCAAGGCCTCATAAATATCCAGGGTGACCTCTAGTCAGTGTCTCTAGAACGATTTCAACTCTACCCTCATCCCTCCCCAATCCTAACTTGTCACATGTCAGCCCTGTATACCTTCCTTATCTGGCCTTCTATTTAGGCCTCCAGTTATTGTCTCTACATTCTTGCTCCACATGCCTCTGACTATGATAAATATGGAGATGCAAGAAGCTCAACTCAGTATTTTTTGGGACAGCATGTCGATAATTATCCTCCCAATACCGTTCAGTGGAACCAGGACAGAATATTCTTGTCTCCTTTTTAGCAGAGGAAAAATAAGGTGGAGTAAACCTCAGTGTAGAGCTAGCACTACAATCCCTATAGAATTTATAAGACGAATCCAGTGGAGATTTTCTAAGTTTTGACTGACTATATAATTTTCTACTTGAATTCATATAGTATATATTCCATGTGAAAATATTCACTATAGATAAAGTCTAAGTACATCTAAACTTACCTGACTCTAATTTTAAAAAAAGGCCTGAGACAGAAGGTGAATGTCTTCTATCGGTAATTTATATGCCATCATCGGAGGAATATCTGGGAGAAGGAAAAATCAGATGTATAACAGTGTTATAACATTGGGGAGAAATTAATAGCCAAAAAATATATTGTTTTTAAGATTTTATTCATTTATTTGACAGAGAGAGAGAGAGAGCACAAGTGGGGGTGGGGGATGGCAGGCAGAGGGAGAGGATGAAGCAGATCCACCCCCCTCATTGAGCAGGGAGCCCGAGGTGGGGCTCGATCCCAGGGTCCCAGGGTCCCAGGGTCATGATCTGAACCCAAAGCAGATGCTTAACCAACTGAGCCACCCTACATGGGTAAAGTTCATCTTGACTTAAGTTCTTTACATATTCTGTGTTCTCAAGAGTACCTCTTATCCCCACTCTTCAGTGGCCAAACATTGCTCAGTTTTAAAGTCCTACTTTAATATCATTTCCTCATTTCTTTGTATCTTCATTTGCTTAATAGCCTTGTCCCCAGAGGTTGTAAGCACCAAAAGAATCTTCTCTATTTATTGACTACTCTATACATGGTCTTCAGCATATAATACGTATTCAAGAATTATTATTTTTTTAAGATTTTATTATTTAGAGAGAGAGAGTTGGGGGGGGTAGTGCATAGGGAAAGGGAGAAAGAGAATCCCAAGCAGACTGTGCTGAGCAGAGTCTGACATGGGGCTCTATCTCACGACCCTAAGATCATGACCTGAGCTGAAATCAAGAGTCTAAGGTTAACCGACTGAGCCACACAGGTGCCCCTGTGTGCTTCTTTAAATTCAGTTCAACTTCATTTTGCTCTTCACATGGGTTTCATTATTCTTGCTTGTAACTGATAGTGAATCATATACAAATTTAAAAGAACTATAGAGGGGATTAAACGACCAATAAACAATTAATTTAGGATAAAGTCCATCTTTTTCAAACATATAAGTGTGTGTTATTAGAGTTCTCGATGCAATTTTTCATTCAAAAAAATGTTGTAAGTAGATGCATAATTTTCATTGTCTATTAAAAATATTAAATTCCTGGTTTTGTTTGTACTTTGTTCCTAATTTTTGAACGATTCCATCATTTACATACACAGGCACATGTGCACCCGCACACACCATTTACCTTTTTGGAGCTATGAAGCACTCACTGAATATAACCTTTCTATACACCCCAGTGACCCCCAAACAACTTGTTTTGTAATAAAGAAGCCAGTTCAGTCTTTCTCTTCCTGTTTAGATTCACCCAAGTCTAAATTAAATGTGCTAGAAAACCTGTACACTTGTCACCCATGCCAAAAACATCCTTTACCTTTCCTGCCGAGCATCCTGTGGAAAAAGCTTAGGAATCTCTGTGTGGAGAGGCTCCATCTGAGTGGGGTCCTTCATTTTTACTTCTAGAAAATAATCTTTAACAAATTTGGTTTTCCGGTGTTGAATGGAACCAATACACCCAACCCAAGGAAGAGAAGAAAGAGTTGTAAGAAAAGAACACTGGTCCTATAATTTCTGCCTCAATTGCAAAGGCAGAAGAAGGTGTTTAATCATAGATCAAGGAGCTGAAGAGCACCAGCTGGACATAGTGAACTTTAATTCTTTCTGCAAGAACTTGGTGCCCAAGTGTGGGCATGGATGGGTACCCACTCAGCCTTCTGAACACTATAATGGGCGCATAGTCACACATGGCCTCAGCCTCTGCCATGGAGTGGGTGGTCAGGAGGGCGCCATACTTTGTGTTTTTAACAATGGTCTGAATTGCCTGCCTCAAGATAAAGTAAGAGATTGTTTGCATTTAGAAAATAATTTAGGAAAATAGGTGAATGGAAAGAAGTGTGAAGAATAATAGAAAATTTTATATTCAGTTACAAGAAAAAAAATCTGTTCTAGAGAGAAAGAAAAAAAATGCACTGCATTATGTAATTCTATTACCACACTAATTGGCTTTGTAGAATGAAAAGCTGAAGACTGGGAAATAGTGAGTGAAATAATGTTTGTTTAAAATGTTGGAGTGCAGAGAAACACCACATTGTAGGATCGTCAGTAAATGAAAAATAAAAGAAGAATGAGGCAGGGAAGAGGAGTAAGGAAAAGAAAATCCAAACAAATACAGGCAAGATTCTATTAGATTCTTAAAATGTCTATTTTTCCTTCCTTGGGGAATTTTGAGCACTATACTGAGTTTCACTGAAATAAATTAATAGAGGATGTGAACCTCAAAGATAAATGGAGGAAATGCAAAAAAAAAAATATATATATATATATATACATACGTATATATATATATACATACGTATATATATATAAACTCCAGACTCATACTACTAACTCTATACTTAATATGATACCCCTCGCCACATTTACTGCTGCCCCTCAGAGTCCAGCTCCGTGGACCAGCTCATCCAGAATCACCATTGATGAGTCTCCCAGGATGCTCAGCATGAAGCACAGCTGGAACAAAAGGAACAGCACATCTGGCACTAATCTGCAGAGTGCACAGGGTAACCCTGAGCCCCCTTCCTACCTTCCTCTTTACACCCTCGGATAAGGACTTCACAGGAACTTTAAGTTGTTCCTGGAGCTTGAGAGCTTCCACCAATCTGATGAAAAAAACCCTACAGTGATTTTTCACGATGCACATGTTCCTACCTACACTAACAATACGGAGATGCCTGAGTGGCTCAGTGGGTTAAGCCTCTGCCTTCGGCCCAGGTCATGATCCCAGGGTCCTGGGATCGAGCCCTGCATCGGGCTCTCTGCTCGGCGGGGAGCCTGCTTCCTCTTCTCTCTCTGCCTGCCTCTCTGCCTGCTTGTAATCTCTGTCTGTCAAATAAATAAATAAAATCTTAAAAAAGAAAAGATGTGGTATATATCTACAATGGAAATTACTCAGCCATAGAAAACAATGAGATGCTGCCACCTGTGACAATGTGGATAGACCTAGAGAATATAATGCTCAGTGAAATAGGTCAGTCAGAGAAAAACAAATACCATATGATTTTACACATATGTGGAATTTAAGAAGCAAAACAAATGAACAAAGAAAAACTGAGACCAATAAAAAACTCTCTTAAATACAGAGAATAAATGTGATTGTCAGATTGGTGGGGGGATGGGAAAAATAGGTGAAGTGGATAAGAGTACTGGGTAATGAGCACTGGGTGATACATGGCATTGTTGAATCCTTAAATTGTACACCTGAAGCTAACATAACATTGCATGTTAATTTTACTTGCATTAAAAAAAAAAAAAAGTGGCCATAGGGGCACCGGGGAGGCTCACTCCAACTCTTAATTTCAGCTCAGGTCATGATCTGGGAGTTGTGAGATAGAGCCCTGCATGGGGCTCTGTGCTGGGTGTGGAGCCTGCTTAAGATTCTCTCTCTCTCCCTCTTCCCACTTGTAAGCTCGGAAAAAAAAAAAAGTGACCATTAAGCATCACTATTTTTTGAACATGCAGAGATATTTCATAAAACCTTTCATTTATTTATTTGTTTTCTTAAAAAATCATTTGATTTAGTGGTAGAAAAATATAAGGATGCTATTGATATTTAAAGTGAAATTTCCCCTACCAATGAGCTTGGTTTCTTCACGTATTACTCCTGCAGCTGGCTTTGTGTCTCCTGTTACCATTTTAATAGAAGCACTTTTACCAGCTCCATTGTGTCCCAGAAATCCCAAAACTTCACCTGGAAGAAAGGGTCACCATTGATGTCTACACTTCAAAATTTGACTAACCTAAAGTCACTTAATTTAGTAACATTTTGAAACAAAATAACATTTTCAAACTTTTCAAACAATCCCTTTGCAATCTTCTATATTCTAGTGTGAATGGAAAGACTTTGGATTTACAGTAAAATATGTTGATCTTCCTGATCCAAGACTGAGTTTCTTACCATTTGAATTGGGACATGGTATTGAAACAGAAAACGTTTCTCTGCCAACATGTTAAGTATTTTTACAATGACATGTTAATCAAGATAGAGGAATAGTCTCAAAGAATGGAAAGTTTTCTCCTTTTCACAGTCTCAAACCTAAATAAATAAGGAACATCTAGATAAAGGGAGCATCGTCCAATCCTTTTTTTAACACAGAAATAGACATTTCTTATGGCTATTTTCTTCTTTCTTATTGAAAAGCAACTTTCTTTTTTCCCTTTATGTTCCTTGTGTAAACAGGTTGCCATTATGAATGGTTTCTGAAAAACAAAACAAAGCATGATTTTCCTGTTAAATCTCAGATATTTTATACACTCATTTTTAAATTAAATTAAATTAATTTTTTTCAGTGTTCCAAAATTCATTGTTTATGTACCACACCCAGTGCTCCATGCAATATATGCCCTCCTTAATACCGACCACCAGGTTCACCCAACCCCTCACCCCCACCTCCAAAACCAACCCTCAGTTTGTCTGAGTCCACAGTCTCTCATGCTTTGCCTCCCCCTCCAATTTCCCCCGATTCACTTTTCCTTTCCTTCTCCTAATGTCCTCCATGTTATTCCTTATGTTCCACAAGTAAGTGAAACCATATGATAATTGACTCTCTCTGCTTGACTTATTTCACTCAGTATAATCTCTTCCAGTTCCATCCATGTTGATACAAAAGTTGGGTATTCATCCTTTTTTTAAAGATTTTTTATTTATTTACTTGACAGAGAGAGAGATCACAAGTAGGCAGAGAGGCAGGCAGAGAGAGAAGAGGAAGCAGGCTTGCTGCTGAGCAGAGTGCCTGTTGTGGGGCTTGATCCCAGGACCCTGGAATTATGACCTGAGCTGAAGGCAGACGCTTAACCCACTGAGCCACCCAGGTGCCCCAGTCAACCTTTCTGATGGAGGTATAATACTCCATTACATATATGGGCCATATTTTCTTTACCCATTCATCTGTTGAAGGGCATCTTGTTTCTTTCCATAATTTGGTGACTGTGGCCATTGCTACTATGAACATTGGGGTAGAGATGGCCCTTCTTCTCACTATATCTGTATCTTTGGGGTAAATACCCAGTAGTGCAATTGCAGGGTCATAGGGTAGCTCTACTTTTAATTTCTAAGGAATCTCCACACTGTTTTCCAAAGTGGCTGCACCAATTTTCATTCCCACCAACAGTGTAAGAGGGTTCCCCTTTCTTCACATCCTCTCCAACACTTGTTGTTTACTGTCTTGTTAATTTTGGCCATTCTAACTAGTGTAAGTGGTATCTCAATGTGGTATTGATTTGAGTCTCCCTGATGGCTAATGACGATGAACATATTTTCATGTGTCTGTTAGCCATTTGTATGTCTTCTTTGGAGAAGTGTCTGCTCATGTCTTCTGCCCATTTTCTGATGTGATTATCTGTTTTGTTATACACTCGTGTTTTATCTTTCATGTTCTAGGAAATGAATATAACCAGATTTTGTTCAGTCTCTCTCTTTTTTTTAAGTGAAGTATCCAAATGTATGTTCATGAATGCAGATTACTTTACTACTTAGAAACTAATCCCTAATCAAATGTATTGTGTTTGCCTTATGCTGTTGGCACTAATTTCATTTCTGGTGTTTTTCTTATTGATTTTCATACAGTGTAAATTTCCTTGCTAGTTACAGTTACTAATGTCACAACTTCTACATAGTGCGAAATGAAACTGCAACTCTTGCAAAAGATGTGAGATCTTGTTAAGGTTGATAAAAATATCAGAGAATGTTTTGAATTACACTGATGAATAAAGACCTCAAAAGGTTAAGATCCACAAAAACCTGAAGAAGAGAAAATTCAGAGTCATGACAAGACAGATACTTCACAGAATGTGATTTAAATATGACCTACACATGCCAGTGTTACAGAAACAAAAGAAATTTTGAAAATAAAAACAAGGAGTTCATCAACTGTCCAGAACAAGCTACCCAGCCCAGCATTTTGTAAAGGGTTCAACTTACTTGTTTTCACCTCATTCAGGTTCAGAGTAGTGAACGCATTTGTTGTGTTCACTCTTTCAGCTTGAACATCTTCATCATCTTCTTCTGGCTCTTCTGGATTTGGATGATTTTCTTTACTTCTTGAGGAGATCCTACAGAGAAAACAAAATAACACAACAATGTGATCCTAGCTGTACAACTATTAAGAGAATGTAAGCCTCTACACTTAAGTTATCCTCTGCTTAAAAGAAAGAAAAATGATTAATTTGTTACCTACAAATAGCCATATCCCTTGAAATATTTTTCAATATTTCAATATTCAATATTCAATATATTCAATATTCAATCAATATTTCAATATTGGCTGTAGGTAGCCATATCCCTTGAAATATTTTCTTGGACTATTATCTTTTTTAAAAAATGTATTTACTTATTTATTTGTGAGAAAGAGAGAGGGAACACAAAGGGGTGGGGGACAGCAGGCAGAGGGAGAGGGAGAAGCAGTCTCCCTGCTCCGGAGATGGATGCGGGGCTTGATCCCAAAACCCTGGGATCATGACCTGAGCTGAAGGAAGAGGCTTTAACCCACTGAGCCACCCGGGCGCCCATGAAGGCAGATGCTTAACTGACTGAGCCACCCAGGCGTCCCATTCTTTGACTGTTATCTTTAAAACCTTTTATTCCATCTGTCAACTAGCTCTGGAAATTCCCTCAGATAGTGTTTTCAGACTGCCGCCACCCAGATAGTCCTCAGGTTACATCATAAAGGATCACCAGAATTGGCTTCTCTTTCCTTTTCAAAACATTCCACACACATACTGAACACACCAGCTCATTATTGCGTTCTGTCTTTGGGGACTAAACTTGCTGTAAGCGGGAGAAAAAACAAGCGTTGGTGCTTAACCACTAAGAGAGATGCAGAGAACAAAAACTCAACTTGCCTTAAATCGGTAAAGACCCATGACTTCAAAACTATGTATCCCTGCACTCAGTCTAATGCTGTTTTGGGCTTTTCCCCTGGAATAACAATGCCTAATGTGGTTGGCTAAAAATTGGATAGCAAATCAAACCTAATAAATTGATGTTAAATGTACTGCTACAAAAAATTATATCCAGATGTTAATAAATGTTCTCCTGACCTAAAAACTGGATCTTCCCTCACTGTTTCTTTTCCACACTTCATTTCCAGACACCTTGTAACAAAAAGGAAAATGACACTTTGAAGGTATGGTTAAAGGCAAAGAAAGAGAATTCGAATTAGCATCATCATGGAATTCAAATTCAGTGGGCGATATTTGCCTTATCTCATGGAAGATACAACATTTATATTTTATTTCAGTGTCTTTCTCTAGTTTAAAATTCCACTTAAGGGGTCCATGGGTGACTCAGTCAACTAAGCATCCCACTCTTGGTTTCTGCTCAGGTCATGATCTCAGCGCTATGAGATCAAACCCCCATACAGGCTCCACACTCACTGGAGAGTCTGCTAAACACTCTTTCCCTCTTCCTCTACTGCCCCCCACCCACTTGTGTTATCTCTCTTTCTTTCTGAAATAAATAAAATCTTAAAAATGTTTTTTAAAACTCCACTTAATTTTTCACTTTTCTTTTTCATTACTCAAATTAGTGTATTTTTTTATCCATAGCTAAATGAATTTTAGTCATACAGCATTTGTGGTATTTCTATATAAATTGCCACAAATTGTCTTTGGATACATAGCATATCAATAACATATATTATAATAATAGCAATCAAGTCTTTAGTTTTTCTGGTATACATTATACCATCAGTGACTCTATATAGAAAAATTCCTTTGGGATGCTGGGTGGCTCAGTTGTTTAAGCAACGGACTCTTGATTTTGGCTCAGGTCACGATCTTAGAGTCGTGGGATTGAGCCTCACTCAGGGTCTGTGCTCAGTGGGGAGTCTGCTTGGGATTCTCTCTCTCCCTCTGTCTCCCCTCTCCCATGCTTTCTCTCTAAAATAAATAAATAAATCTTTAAAAAAAAAAAAGAAAGAAATACCTTCAGGTTTTGCTGCCATTACATTTGAATGTAGAATATAGTGAGTGAATATTTTAAGGATATTTAAATTTGCCATTATTTGAAGAAGAAAAAATATATTACACAGTTATGAATCCTATGCAATAGACATTCAGGTAGAAAAAATTCAGGTAGAAAATTTTTCTTACGATTAAGACTGTTAAGAGAATGATCTCATGGCCTTCACTTCACTTCACTTTCATTATCCAGACCTTCCAAGTGTCTCATATATATACAGGCTAGCTGTTGAAGGAAAACAAAGGCTAAATGAAAGTCTCTCTGCTTGATGCACATAAAATCTACACACTAAATACGTATATATTGTACCTGATGTTCCATGGGACACTGGAGTGTAGTCCATGAATTGGAATAAGACTTGTTCTCTGATACTAAAATCTGTTGATGAGCTGACATTCTTCCTTGGTTGTAATCGCCAATACTTTCTGCCTTCCAATTTTATGTAGTAGGGATTTGCAGATTTCTTTTTTTTTTTTTTTTTTTTTTTTGCCCATCTAGACTGATATTCTTTTTAACATGTAAATACCATATATTTTGTTTGGATGTATCCTAATGTCTATGAAAATTCTCAGTACTTAGAGGCCTTGCAGTATTCTTCCTAGCTATTGTTTTGTTTTCATCGTTCTCATCTCCTTCCAGAAGCCAGCTGAAGTGATCAGAGTGTTAAAACTCAAATAACAGGAGACACCTAATTTTCTTTACAATTGTAAAATAACTAGAAATAAATGTGTTAAATATTAGAATAAGATAATTATTGAAGTTAGGCACTAAATTCAGTTTTGCATCTTTATCAGTTCTATAAAATAGGTAAACAAGGGAGACTATCTAATTCTCATTATTCAGTTTATTAAAAAAAATGAATGGGAGTGCCTGTGTGGCTCAGTGGGTTAAAGCCTCTGCCTTCAGCTCAGGTCATGATCCCAGGGTCCTGGGATAGAGCCCTGCATCTGACTCTCTGCTCAGCAGGGAACCTGCTTACCCACCCTTCACCTGCCTCTCTGCCTACTTGTAATCTCTGCCTATCAAATAAATAAATAAAATCTTTTTTAAAAAAATGAATGTTTTCTTAGAAGAGTCAAATATTTTTTTCTGCCAGTAAATCTTAAAATGGATTTTTATTTATTTTTATTTTTTTTAAGATTTTATTTATTTATTTGACAGAAAGAGATCACAAGTAGGCAGAAAGGCAGGCACAGAGAGAGAAAGGAGGAAGCAGGCTCCCTGCCAAGCAGAGAGCCCGATGCAGGACTTGATCCCAGGACCATGAGATCATGACCTGAGCCAAAGGCAGAGGCTTAATCCCCTGAGCCACCCAGGCATCCTTAAAATGGATTTTTAAAAATTACTACCATTTAGTGGGCTTGGCATGGTACAGATATCACATTTTTTAATTTTTTAAAAGATTTTATTTATTCATTTGACAGACAGAAATCACAAGTAGGCAGAGAGTCAGGCAGAGAGAGAGGGGAAAGCAGGCTCCAAGCAGAGAGCCCGATGTGGGGCTCGATCCCAGGACCCCGAGATCATGACCTGAGCCTAAGGCAGAGGCTTTAACCCACTGAGCCACCCAGGCACCCCCATATAT